>QEOT01005719.1:320262-347155 GCA_003123785.1 Pterocarya stenoptera | reverse complement strand
TGCTTCATGTAGGGTTTCGATCGGATAATATATCCCACAATACTTTTAAAGCTAATTATCTGTATTGCCAGTAGAGAGACCATACTCCGACAGTACTATTTATCTGAGTTTCACTAAGCTTTTAATTTCCAATTTTTTCTTATTCATGTTAGTGGCCGATGGTTGCGAAATAGGCAGGTAGGTTTCAATATTATCAATGTCTTATACGTACATACGTGTGCGCAGATTGATCAACAGGCTAGGCCAGCGATCTGCATTCCTTTATGACTGTTCCAGCATCGTCGACATGCCTGCCTGAATGCTGGCCTGCTTCTTTTGCGCATGTTTTCTCATCATGATAGGTGCATATTATATGTATATATGCATCATGTGTAATCCCTCTGATTTATACGTGTAATTAATTCCATAGCTAGCTAGGGAAAATAAATTAATGTTATGTGTGATATTGTTTTACCACCAGCTCGATCGTAAGTCTGGCTTACATATAATATTAATCGTATATATTCCAGAGAAATGAGCCGAAGAGTGGCTGCGCGCCTGGAGGAAGAGAAAGTGGAGTATAAATTAATATATAATTAATTAAATAAATTATAAAAAGGACGAGTCTTAACTGTTCACAATATTACTGATGATCATGATTGATTAGAAAATGACACCCACCTCATGATCCCCTTAATTAATCGTGGCCCATCATATGTCGCATTGCGCCACTAACTTTTATGATCAGTACTTACGTGATCATGTTGGCTATTTCTCTAATGGGTACACCTATATATATATATATATAAATATATATATATATAGTTTTAAACGACAAAATCCTGGCATCACCGGGGGACAGGTAACGCTTCATACATACATACATATATATGTTTATAAATGCGAGAAATATTTAGAGTACTGCGGCTCATGTGGTGAAAGTTCTCCTCAGTACAGAATGCAGATAAATGGCTGGGAAGAAGGTCAATATATATCAATCATTACACTTTCAAAAAAGGAATCTAAAATTAGTGAGAAGTGCTACAGACACAAAAAAATCTAACAAAAATAAACCTACAAACTGATATGACTTCATATGATATGTTAGTTGTTGTGAAATGTTGTGCAAAACACACATACCAACGATGACAAATAAAGTAAAAGAAAGCACGATCAAGCACACGACGCACAATATACGTGGTTCGGCAAATTGCATATGTCCACAGAGTTGCACAAATCTTATTAATTAAAGGAGATTACAATCACTTAATCTCAACTCACACTCTCTATGTTTTTTGCTCTCTCACACAATATGCACTCACTAGAAAATTGTTTTCTCTCAAAATATACTGAAAGTCGTACAAAACAAGTCAAATATGACATATATACCAAACAGCGTGTCGTGCGCACTTAGAGCGAACAACTAAATCAACATTGGCTCGAGCGGGGTTTTGAGTGAACACTAGGGTTTGTGTCTCGCGGGACTCAAGCAAACTCACCGGTTGAGATTCACTCGAGCCCACTGCCAAGTGCACGCTGAGCAAACTCACAAGTTGAGCTTCGCTCGAGCGCAAGTCGAGCTCACGTCGAGTGCACATCAAGCAAACACTCCATTTATTTGGGGAAGTGCGTGGAATGTCTTGAGAAACCTTAAGAGTTCTCAAGACATTCTCAAGAGTTCTTTGGAAATATAACAGAATTTCTCAAGACATTCTCAAGAGTTCTTTGGAAATATATTTACAGCACTATAATATAATTATTGGAGGATCAAGGAGGTGCTAGAAGTGGCGGCACAGTAACGCAATAGTGCAAAATGGGCAAGGGACGTGGGTCTCAAAAATTCAACTTTTAAACGAGGACAAATGAAGACTTGGGATGGTTAGGGAATGACTTAAGGGTGTTGGTGAAGCTGGTGGTGGTGGTAGTTGGCCGTGGGTGGCAGTCGAAAGTAAAAAAGCACAAATTGAAAAATGCAATGGATGGGTCACGGGTGGCGGATCGGAGCTAGGGAATAGTGGTTTGGGTGGCTAGAGGACCGATGGTAGTGTGGTGAAGAGATGGTGACCAATGGTGACGGGACGGCGGCGTTGGAGTGAAAATTCCTCACGGCTTCCAGCCGTGCGTGGGGGCTAACGGTGGCACGAGGTGGGCTGAAAATGGGTGGGGGTGTTTGCCGGCCGGAGAGGAGAAAGATGGGAGGGGCGGTGTGGCTCACGCCGACGTGCAGTGGAGCACAGGAGGCTAACGAAAAATTGACGGGGAGAGAGGGGAGGGTGGCTCGCGGGGAGGAAGGAAAGCAAAGGAAAGAAGAGAAAAAAGAAAAGAGAAGAAGGAAAAGAAAAAGAGGCAAAAAAGAAAAAGGGAAAAAGAAAAAGTGAGGAAAAGAAATGAGATCCAATTCTCACAACTTGGGTCACAAAATTGATTCAACAAAAGGAATTTCAAAATAGTAAGTTAAATAAAATAATTTAAATGCAATGACTAATTAAAATAAAACAATAATAAAAATCCAACAACGCAATAATTTTAAATCCCAAAAATAAAATAATTTAAATTAAAGAGCAATTTAAATACAAAACAATAATTAATATTAAGAAAGCATATCAAAATAAATTTCACAACTTAAAAACTCATAAAAATAAATCAACGAGAAATCAGATAAATTTAAAACAACAGAACCAATATTTAAATTAATTAAAATACTCATTCCATTAAAATACACTAAAATATGGGGCCTCACAATCTCTGCAGCTCACAACTCCCATCTTCAAGCCAGAAGACGCACTAAAGTTAAGCCCAACTTCAGTCTTCCATGGACATCGCCCTTAGTCAGCACATCCACAGGGTGACTCACAACTCCCATTGTACCAGGAGTACCTGATCTCGAACCAATCTTGGCAACCTTAACCAACTTTTCCAAGCTTTCATGAGAAACGACAAAACTGACTCCCTTTGACTTCCTCACATGTTTCGTGTGATCAAGCCTGCCTTTTTACACTCTTGTATTTCCTTGCACATCACTGTACCCTGATGTTAAATATAAAGAGTTAGATCTCTTACCTTGTGCTAGGACCAGTGCACCCTTAGTGATCTTCCAAGGTCCTTCAGAAAACGTTACTGCAAAACCGCTGTCCTCAAGCTGTCCCACAGAGATAAGGTTTTTCTTCAGATCTGGAACATGTCTAACTTGCTGTAAAGTCCACAAGCTTCTATTTGGAAGTGTGATGTGCACATCACCCACTCCCACTACATCCAGTGCCTCTCCATCAGCCGTATACATCTTTCCAAAATCACTAGGAACATAATTTTGCATGATTTCTCGATGTGAGATGCTATGGAACGAAGCCCTTGAACCCAACACCCAATCATCAATCGGACTGTGCACTGCAATAAATAAGGCATCATGAATTTCTTCTGCCACTACATTCACCGCATCATCCTCAACACTTTCTTGATTCCTTCAGTTTTTCTTGATGTGACCCGGCTTGCCACAACTCCAGCACGTGATCTGCTGCCCAGATCTCGTCTTACTCTTCCCCATGCTCTTGGAGCTTGACCTGTCATGTCCTCTACCCTGATTGTCAACATTCAGCGCCGATCCTGAACCCGAGAACTCACTCGAGTCTCTCTTACATACCTCTTCAGCAAGAACCATGTCACTTATGTCGTCATAGTTCAGCTTCATCTTGCAGGCTGAACTACTCACAATCATCCTCATGGCCTCCCAAATATTTGGCAATGATGCCAACAGAATCAATACTCTAAACTCATCATCAAACTCAATCTCTACCTACAGACATACCTTCTGACATTTTCAGGTTGAACAATTTTTTCATCAAGTGCACTTTATTGTTCGCCGAAGGCTTTTCATACATACCTAACAAAGTCGTCATGAGATCCACCGTGGTTCTTTCCTTACTGATATTGTATGCCACTGTTCTGAACAAGATCAGCCAAACAAGCCCTAGAACCTGTCGATCTAATAGGGTCCACTCAGCATCATCCATGATCTCCGTTTCTCAACAGTGGAAGGTGGAGCCTCTCCCATAGAGATAGTTCTCGATCTACATCTTTCAGTACCCAAAATCAGTGTCATCGAACTTCTCGATCCCGGGTACGTTCACTTTATCTCCAGCCATCATTCTCTTTTAGATCCAACCTGGCTTTGATACCAGTTGTTGTGAAATGTTGTGCAAAACACACACACCAACGATGAAAAATAAAGTAAAAGCAAGTACGATCAAGCACATTGCCTACGTCTATAGAGCTGCAGAAATCTTATTAATCAGAGGAGATTACAATCACCCAATCTCAACTCATACTCTCTATGGCTTTTTTCTCTCCCACACAATATGCACTCACTAGACAATTGTTCTCTCTCAAAATATGCTGAAAGCTGTACAAAACAAATCAAATATGACATATATATAGCAAACAGCGCTGAAAACCCTAATCTGGCAAAAACCGCATTCTTCGCTCGAGCGGCTTGTCAAGCGCGTATCGAGCGAACAACCAAATCAATATTGGCTTCAGCGGGGTGTCGAGCGAACACTAGAGTTTGTGTCTCACTCGAGCTCATTGTCACGCGGGACTCGAGCAAACTCAAAGGTTGAAATTCGCTTGAGCCCATTGTCAAGCGCATGTCGAGCGAATCCACAAGTTGAGCTTCGCTCGAGTGCACGTCAAGCAAACACTCTGTTTCTCGATTTTCAACTCCAAAACTAGTCTCCACATACACCCCAACAGTTAGATCTACTATATACACAATAAAAGTAGTTTTACAATTTAATGTACAATATCATTAATCTACATTAGTTTGTGAGTTTATTTTTATAAAAAAAATTTGTGACTAAAATATTTCTCTTGAATATATAAACTATTAAGTATCTTCCGATTGATATATTAATCCAATAAATTTAATTAACCTCCTAAGATAAAACTATATATCAAGCTGATCCTCAGAATATAAATCGGCAAACTTAATATAGTTTGATATATAGCAGAGACAATTATAGTAATTTCAAGGTGCGTACCTAATCTAGCTAATTTATTTTGAGAATTGCGTGCTGACACCTTAGTTAGGTCAGCTTATCAACGTGATTTACCAAAAAGTAGTTGGAAGTTTCTCTGAACCATCCAGAAGAGGAAAAAAAAATGAATTTTTGTTCATGTTGATCATGATACCTTTCGCGGTATATATCGATAGAATATAGCAATGATCAGATTAATTGAATATGGGTCTAAATTCTAGATGCTGATCATAAGAACATCCATTGCTCACAAGGCACGTGGAATTCACATTGATTAATTATTATATTTGCAAGAAAATTATGCCTGACTAGTTTATAATTCTTTTTCATTTTTTATTTTTTACTTAAATGTGTACGAAATCTGTACTTTCCATTCGTGCCTCCTGAGGCACTAATTATGAGGTTAGCTAGGATTCCTTGATTTACGCATTGTTGACAAAAAAGACAAGAGTGTCTAAAAGCATTGATCTGGCTAGCTGGCGGCCTGCAAATTAAAAGCAGATCGAGCTTGGCCGTCCAAAAAGTATAAACAATATTTATATATGTAATTTACATAGATTCTAGAGGGATCAACGATGGAGTCAAATTATATCATATTATATTAATTTGGAAAAGGATCTTTATTTCGGTAGTGCTAGAACCACAAGAATCGGCTATGACATTGACAGATACCCGCCCATTGAAAGGTACAAAGGTTGGCTTTGGCCTTTGGTAAAACCTAGCTATCTCCACAAAGTTAAGGCACTTGTAAATTAAAGTCCACGTTCTTTTGACGAAGGAGCTGTCATGGTTGTGTTCACATTTTACAATTCCTGTAGATTGTTGAAGAAAACACTTCCATATATAATGCATGATCATAGCCGGCCTGAAAGCAGATTAATCCACGTAAAAAGAAGGGAGAAGATAAGGAAATTGTCTATCCACTAAACCAATTGATCGCAACTTCTAGCTATTCATGCTTTGAAATGAGAATGTTTTGGGAGATGTGCATTTTACGTACAGCCGGGCAATGTTAATGATGGGACTGGCCTTAATATTACTTTGGCATATATAGATACTGATCAAGGACTGAAAGTGATAAGAATTACTGTCATCGATCTAATAATTTGTTTTGTATCAGTTGGGTTCTTAAATTCGTCTCAAGTCAACCTTTTTATTTTGTCTCCATTCATAAATATCATCCAATTTTTTAGTGGATATACTTCAATCTGCATGTATATATAATGATCTACTTCTCAACTAACCAGTTCATAGTTTTGACTTTTCATTACGCATTTGCACACATTAATGTATTGGCAACACCTACAATATGAGGAATATATTATATATGAATCCAAGATACATAGATTTTCAAGTAATCAAGTATAGATTGGGGTACTCAGAATAATCTAGCTAGCTATTATATAAATTTGAAAAATCAATGAATTTCTGCAAAACAGAAAAAAGAAACGGAGCATATTATTTATATACATATATATATATACACACACACACTAGCTCTTGAAATCCACATCAATGTAGGCAACACAAATTGAAGTGAGCTTCGGGTATTCTCTTGCAATAATGGATGACCAAACATACTAGGAATATTGATCAGGGTTCTTCAGTTTCTTGGAGTTTCGTTCATGGGGTTTTAGGATTTTGTGGATCTTCCTTCTAGGGTTTCTCGTTGTACAAATGCCAAAAGGATTTTCATGACTTGTTAATTTTTCTCTTTTCAATTATTGTGTATTCTATGGAACTAATTTCTTGATTATCTTAATGGATACAAGAGTATTTTCTGACTTCGTTAATATTGATAGATAGAAAAATTTATCCATGAGTCGTTAAGATTTTGATACTTCATGAAGGTCTATATATACCATGAATATTGTGAGAATAGACTGAAATGGATCATGGTCATGTATATATTATAGTAAGATCATGCTAGCAGGCCGCCCAGCTAGCTAGCGTTTACGGCCGGGTATACCGCTAGTTATAAATTTTTTATTTTTATTTTTTAACATTCTTAATCATTAAAAAAAATAAAATAAATACACAATTTTACTAATAGTGATCATTTCCTTAACCATTAAATAAAATAAATTTTTTAAAAAAATTAAAATACATGAGTGATAACTGTAAAATTGAGTACTAGGCAAACTCATGGAAATAGTGTATCAGTTCTATCTATCGATTTAATTGGCCTGAACTTGATTAAACTCGATTCATGTAGCCCTAGTAGTGAAAGTCAAGAAAATTAAAGAAGATGATCGATGGCGATAATAATACATATGTAATTAAGAGAGGAGTTGCCAGATGAAGGGGCGCATGAAACATATCATGTGTGCTAACTACCGGTGTTTCATATATATATATATATATATATATAAATACTTCCTCACTTACAAGATAAGAGCTAGCGATGTAAAAATAGACGAGAAAGTACTGAATGGCCATGGCCTTGCGTGAAATCATGGCGTATATATGTATCTGCAAAACATGAGAAGAAAAACCAAGAGCAGAGACTATATTCATCAGAGTTTTGCAACTGCATTTTGTTTTCTTTCAAGAACAGATAAATTCTTTTGGGTTACCACTTCTTTCCAATTTTTTTTTTTTTAATTTCTTTAAAGAACAGACACGTACGGTACTACCCGATTTAAATGACAATGTCATGTTCCTAACGCGCAATCAGGGGGCGGCAGGTGAGTAGTTCAGACTTCAGAGCGCTCTCTCTCTCTCTCTCTCTCTCTCTCTCTCTCTCTCTGTCTCTCTCTGTGGGGTTAGTTTTTAAGTTTCAGAAGGGTCGATGTACCAATCAAATAAAGTAGCTTTTTGAGTCCGTGCCACGGAAAAAACACCATCCGTACTCTTTACAGACGGCCACCTTGTAGGCCGATCTATCGTCAATATATATATATATATATATATATGAAGAAGTCGTTCTTAGTCATAATGATGGTTTTAGGAGTGTTTTAACTATTGAGGCCACCGCAGTCACGTCGGCATATATATATATATATAATATATATAGTTGATGCACAGTCATCCACTCGATCCCTCAGTCGGCATCAATCCATCCATCCATCCTGAAGTTCCGGAGACCAACCACGTCAGCCCCCCAATTTAAGCACAAACCTGAAACCTGCCTCCATCCACAACATTGGCCCTCCAACCACGTTTTTAATTGGCATGTCATTGTTTTTTCTTTTTTCCTTTTTGTTAATAGAGATGAGGGGGCCAGCGTAGCTATTTTTATTAGGTATGATTATAGGAGTCATTTCTCGTTGTGAAATGTCTAATTTAAATCATAGTTACTGTTCAATGGATAAGCCCATCACCACAGTCCCATCAAGCTATCAGTCGGTCCAAAGCGGCACATCATAGACTCTTAGTTAAGCAATACTCCTAAAAGTAGTTTCGACTTACGCCTAACTTGAACTCCTGATCTCGAGACTATAAAACATCAACTCGTACTAACTAAACTACCAAGTTGGTGGTATTGGCATATTATTGTTTACATGACCAATAATGTTCATAGATAACAAGGAACACATTCAAATTGGTCTTCTCTTTATATATATATACATATATATATATGTATATAGTTTTCAAAACTGGTATATCTATCATAGCGTACTATATTTTTGGCATTATCGAGTTATTGTATTTAAAACAATCAAGTTGTTTTTAGAATTTTGGGCATATATATAACCTTTATAATGATCACGTTCTTAATTTACATTCATAATTTGAGTTTCGAAAGGTCTCAATAATGAATTAATGCTCAAAACGTGAAGGTAAAATCTTCGATATTTTGGATATATGCTGATCAATATATACAAGTGATATATATATACACACACACACATATATATATATATATATGATTGATAATTACATGATAATCATACACAACGTACGTACAATCAAAACTTACATAATGCCACCAACAATAATATAAATTGAAGAATATTACATATATGGTTGATTGTTCACCTTGTTAATTTGAGTTTAGATAGGAGGAAGCTGGACAACATGACGAGTCTAATCTCATGTTGATATGAAAGAATTATATAAGAAAACGAATTAGTGATGGAAATAAGAGCTTAATTTTAAAGGAGTCATTCTACTAATTGAAAATTAGTCATGTGGAGGACACCGCGTGATCTACATGACTTGACAGCTGCTAGCTACATGTCAAGGTTTGATTTATAAGAGAAGTTATCGCGCGCCCAACAAATCTAAATTATATATTTTAGATAAATATAAGAGATCTAATTAACTGTATATACAGAAAATGTAATAGTCAAAAGTTTAAAGATAAAGGCAGCTTAAAATTAGCTATAATCTCTCTTCTTCTTTTTTCTCTTTTTACATGCGTAACCATAACGTAATTCTTTGTAATGATGATATTTATATATGATGGCGTGCCCATCCATATTGTTTTCATAATTATGAACACATATCAAATCATTTATCTAAAAGATCAAAATGGAGTTAGAAATGATCAAAAAGGGACGTCTCTTTTGTCTTTCAAAAGGAAATTAAAGGGCAGTCCATGAGTAAACATGATTAATATTATAGTAGACATGAGGATTAATAATGATAATGTGTTGATCTATATATCTAGCATTTTCACATAAATGTCCAATGGGAATTGATTTTTACCTCTCGACCACAACTTGCAAATTATAATTAGGGGAGGTGAAAAGACTCATGCGAGAAAATGAGCACTTTGTAGGATTGATGATCAATTAATTATAGATCATCCAACCCTAGTTGCAGGTATAGAGAAAAGGCGCTAAATCCACCGAGGATCCATCTGGAGGATGGGT
Organism: Pterocarya stenoptera; assembly: GCA_003123785.1. NCBI lineage: Eukaryota > Viridiplantae > Streptophyta > Magnoliopsida > Fagales > Juglandaceae > Pterocarya > Pterocarya stenoptera. The sequence continues at coordinate 337,326 of QEOT01005719.1, read as the reverse complement.
CCTGATATAATTTTTTTTTTTAATTAGTTATTAAGGAAGTATTTTTTAACGATGTTGTGATTTATTTTTTAAAAAAATATTTAAGGATATGAAAAAAATGAATAAAAATAAAATAAAAAAGACCAAATGGTCTTGTCGGTAGCCATTCTCGTGCTGTAGCACTGCTCGCAGGTATATATATATTCTTCCAGAGTATGATATATATATTTATATATATATATATATATGTCACTTGATCAGTACTTGACCAACTACAAATTAACACGTAGTAAGCATCTATATGTTACGCATGTCACCCAAACATTATATATATATATATACATATATATATATAGCATTCTTGATCAAATCGTTTATAAACACGTAGAATTTCCATTCTAATTAATTAGCTGGTCAAGTGGTTCACACACACACACAAACACACACACATATATATATTTATATATATATATATAATATAATATATATTAATCTGACACAATGATAACAATAATAAAAAGCTAATTAAATAGAACGTACAGAAACCAACTAGTACTATTACTATATTAATATATATTAATTAATTGTGTGGATATATGCAGTGTGGTGTACGTATGATTTTGTAATTAATATTAACTTCATTAGAGCAGAAACATAAGACTTTATTAATAAAACATCGATGATCGTAGGTAGGTCATGGGATTCTTGATCAAGTTTTTTAATTATAATAACTAGTATTAATTTCTGGTTTGGTTACACAGTTCAAACTATCTCATTTCATATAATTATTATAATTTTTTAAAATTTTTACACAAAATATAATAAATAATTCAACATTTTTAAATCTAAAAAAAAAATTAAAAAATTATATTCTAACAATATTTTATTTAATTTTTAATTTTTATTCCATTTCATTTGTGTAACCAAACAATCCCGTGGCAAAACATGGAGATTTAAGTATTTAGTATTTTCAATATTATAATCAAACATGACAAACGTAGAATAAAATAAATAATATGGCCAGCCGCGCGCCGGCGGGGTACGTAAGTACTAGGTATGAAATAATATTATATGTTTAACCTACCAACATTAATGGGTAATTAGCGGCCAAGATTTGATTAGATCTAGTACTTCAATATAAAGATTATTATATATGCAATAAACTATATATATATATATAAACATAAAAAAATATCTACAAAAATTGATCCAACTATGATTTAAAGGGTGATATAATATATAATATAAGATCAGTGCAAAATGAAATTTCTCAAGGCATACTCATTAATATATATAGTTGCGTTCTATCTCCAATCTTCTAATGAAGTGCTGAAAATAAGTTCGATCGATCTCCATTATTATTTTCTAAACCAAATGATCAAAAGCATAAATCAGTAATTGCAAAGCATCATGCACGTGAAAAAAGTATTAAATTAACCATATAAAATATAATGATCTAATTAACTATTTTGATAAACCAGCTGATAATTTGGCCGAGGAGCTAGCGCACTAATTGATTAATGGATCGAACTACTGCCACCGTTTTTTCTACTTTTTTTGGCCAATTAATATAAACTGATCACTACTTCGATCGAGTTTTGATCGATCGAGTTTTGATCGATATTTTCATAATATTTATAATTAAGTACACTGATCTTTAAACTGTTATCTAATAATTATTACTCACGAAATCAGACAAAAAGCGTAAAAGGAGAAAGATATTTAGTGACCTAAACTAGTAGTAGGAAATGACATATAAGTGTTTTAGGGAATGGAAACTTAGCCATGGATGATGCTCTACTCATGCATGACTGCAGTTTTCAAGTGATATATATATATAATATATTAAGATTAGAAATACTGTGATACCCTATATGATAAGGCCGATAAGAGTAGGTGGTATATTGCCGGATTTCACATTGCTTGGGAATGAGAAGTTCTTTCTTTTTATAAGATTCCAATGAAGCTCCAATTGTATCATTAACTAGTCATTTTAGACTAAGGTGGTGATAGGCTAACAAGCCATTCACAACTTATAGACAACTTTAACTATAATAAAAAATAATTTAAAAGTAAAAGTCAAAATCAAATTTAAAATAATATTATTTTATTTCATAGTTGTATACAAATTGTTATTTAGTAGTAACTTTATCATTTTCCTTTGGGTATAGGCTATGTGGTTTGAGCCTTCTATTGAGGCGTTATAAATGGTATCAGAGCCTATCCCAACCAGAAATGTAGGACTTGAGCCGTGCCACCTACGACGGTCTGGCCCGATGAAGACGTCGGGAATTTAATGGGGGTAGATTGTGATTCCTTATATGATAAGGATAAGAGTAGGTAGTGTATGAGATTCCACATTGCTTGGGAATGAGAAGTTCTTACTCTTTATAAGGTTTCAATGGGGTTCCAATTATATCATTGACTAGTCATTTGGGAGTATAGGCCACGTGGTTTGGGCCTTCCATTGGAGCGTAACAAATACTTTAGCAATAAAGAGATTATACTAAAGTAAATCCACAAAGTGACATGCTTTAATATGACACGTCAGATCATAAAATTATTTTTGTCGTAAAGTAAATCTAACGAATCATACAAAACCACGTCAATTTATAAATTTAATTTTCATGCGTAATCTCTGTGTCTGTAGTACTTTTTAAATATTAATATATATGTGATCTGCACGTTGGTTTGTGATCACAGATTAAAGACATTAAGCAAAGAGATAAGGAAGTATTAAAAATGCAGAAGATATATATATGTATAGGACAAATGCAAAGTGGAGAGTCCACTAAATCGCTATGCAATTTCTGCTCTGCCTCTAGTACCGATATTCATTAAGGAAATGGAATGCTGATCCGCATATTGCCACTGATACAGAATGCTATTATTGTTTTTCTCCGTATAAGTTAGGTTATTGTCTGTTGGCACTTTCCTTTTTCTTTTCTTTTCTTTTTAATTTATGGCTCAACACAGAAGCTCATGAACTAAGTATAACGTTGCACGCTTAAATGAGGAGTACTTTGCGTTGCCGTAAGGGGGATCAGAAAAACACATACTAGTGCATGCGTATAATCATATGATGAGGAATTTAGTTGCAGCTAGGCCAATTTGCATCGAGAAAGAGGAAAATCATATATATATATATATGTAAGGGTAATGCATGCTATATATACAATCTTGGAGTATGCAGTCGTCGCGCACTTCTTTTGAAAAAACGTGGGTGCCACCATTAAAAAAATAATTTTTTCATATGAGTCTTAGATCATATACTCACCTTCTTTTAAAGAGGGTACGCGAGAACTACATCCATGTACATTAGTACTCCAAGATTGTAAATATTATTTCTCTATTTATATACCAGCTACTGCATGATATTGGCCAGCCGGCAATATGTGCATATATATATATATATTGTATGCATGCGTGGTTCACGGAGCTACAACTTGTTTATGACAACTGGCCGGGTTGTGATTTAATTTATTGACCAGGAGACTTCGAAAGGAACGTGGACGAGTTTGCACTACTAATTCTTTTAGTAGTCATCACAGGAAGAAAAGTGGGTTATTTAGTTGAGTGCAATAAAGACTTAATTAGGGGTATATGTTATTGTTGTGAAAAAAACAAAAACAAAAACAAAAAAACCTATTTGCAAGCTTTTTTAATTACTACTACATATTAAAAAAAAAAAAAAACTAATAATATTAGTGTATTGATTCTTTTTTTTATATAATTGTGATGGATGATGGAGTTAATTAATAGTGTGTTCAAATACTTGCAATTGTAAATAACAGAAGTGCTTTATTGCAGTAGGTAAATTATACAGAGAATAACTTCAAAGAGGATGTTGTGTCAAGAGTGAGTTTACACCCTCCAATAGCCAGAAGACATGTCACCATTCGAAAACAATTAAAATAGAACTGGCATCGGCTAATTATATACACCCCCTCAGTCTCTCTTCCCTCAGGCCATCGCAATTCGCAGGCGGAAAACTCTCACGCCCATAGCAGGCTTGCAGCCCGTTCTCTCTCAAGCCCATCCCAATTTTGATATTGATCTAGATGAATATGCTAGAAAATTTTACTACCATTCTATACCAAAAAAGAAAAAAAATGTTAAATGAGAAATATTGGAGACTCGACCCGATTCCAATTTTCCATTTTTAAAATATATTTATATATATAAATTTTAGATTAGTATCCTAGAAAATTTTCGTTTCCATTATATGCAAAAAAAAATGTCAAATGAGAAGCAAACTAAAGTTCTCTTGCACATAGATGTTGGAATCAACTTCCTTCTCATTGTAAATATCTCTCAAAAGAACCTCCCTTGGCTTGCTATGGAAACTTGTTCCTGTATTTGTTGACTTGCCATTGGTTAAAATTTCTAGAATGATATCTCCGAAGTTGTAAAAGTCCATGTAAAGCTTCTTTTTAATGGCTACACTATTGAATTCACCTGTCCAAACATAGGTAAACATACCTTAAGGTTAATGTCTAGTTACTGAATTAAGACCATGAGAGTGTAAATGAAGCACACAGAGGTCGAGAGACAAATATATCAGAGTAGGGGATGAATCTCTTACACATGCCTTTATTGTCTCTATAGGCAAAATAGACTGGTTTTTTTTATGCTACATTCAAAAATGGCACAAGTAATTTGCTATTCTCAATTGTATTATGTGATTGCCAAGGAATAATATTCTTGACACTCCACTTATATGTATAAAGCATATATATAGGTCATTCAGACATTCTCTGTAATCTTGGAATGTTTGGCGAAAGCTCTAATTTATTTGTTTGACACAAAGGACTAAGCTGTTTATAGATAAGAATCCTCCTATTAGCCTACAGAATGTACTACATGAAAGAACAATGTTTACCTATTAGAGCTTTCGCCATAATGCTCATTACTCCTTTCATGGTTGCAAAAATCCGTATTTACCTGAAAAAATTATCAAGTTAAATAAGTTAATCAGCCAACTAAAGTTATAAATAAAATTGTGAAACACCATAAGCAACCTCATAATCACCATAAGTTCAAGTAGGGAAATCCAAATAATATTCAATTGAGCTCATTCAAAATATCCTTCAAAGTTCTCTACATGAAAAAAAAAAAAATATTATGTTAAAAGTATAATTAATTGTAAAGACTATATGAAAATATCCTTTAAATATGAATCTTACATGTTTCTAACTTGTAGTTTTCAGCATCTTCCATTAAATCTTGGGAGTCATAATTAATGGAGAGTGCCTTCAACCAGTTTTGTGTGCAGATAAGAGTTTTAATTTTTGTCAGGGCCAGTGAGCTACGGAATGAATCTAAGACACGATCTCCAACACTAAATGCTGACTCAAATGCAACAGTAGATATGGGAATAGCTAACAAATCTCGAACTATATTGGCAAGGATTAGAAAATTGGTTGAATTCATCTTCCACCATATTAAAATATCAAATTTGGGTGTCAATCCCTCAAGACTCCCCATAAAATATTGATCCAACTCTGATTTGGACTCTACAACACCCTTTGATGCTTGATTTTTGTCGATAACTACTATAAAAATCATCCTTATCATCATAGGATGTTGTGTTATTTTGGGTCTCATCAACATTTGACTGACCCCTACTTGAATCTACATTGGCTTTGGAATATCGTTTATATATATCCATTCAATCATCTTCCTTAACCTTGTTACAAGTTCAAACTCTCGCTCATTGGAAAGAAAATCTGTAAACCAAAACTCCAGAACTTCCAACTTGAAGCTCGGATCAAGCATAGTTGCCATAAATAAGATTTTGTCTACCTTATCAAAATATTCCCAATACTTTTCATTTTTCAACAGTATCATTTCCGACATGGTTTTTAACATATCATCATCACCCATAGAAAATTTGTTGAAATGGTTATAGATTGTAGCTATTTTTTTCTTTTTAATGAACAAATTTGAAGTTGCATGAGTTGAGCTTGAAATCTGCAAGGTGGCATCCTAAAAAATATTCAAAAATCGTACAAAAACCTTCTTGTAGGGAAAGACTTCATAAATTTCACTGCCTTTCGAATCTTCACAATTGATCCATCAATTTCTTTTAAGCAATCATGGACAACAAGATTCAAAATCTATGCACAAAATCTTATGTGTATAAGGTCATTGTCTAATACCATACAATCCCTAACTTTGGTAATTTTTCTCCAATAATCAATGATCGTAATATTAGAGAATGCATTGTCTACTGTGATTATAAATATCCTCTTTATGCCTCATCCAAGTACGGATGACTTTATCTCTCTTCCTATTGTCCTTTTATGATTAGGAACTTTCATAAAGCCTATAATTCTTTTATGCAAAATCCAAACCACAAGTACTCCAATGTACACTAAGTTGTTTCTAATTGAGGAAATAGAAGAGGTGGTCGATGAAGAGATTAACCCTAATGAAAACACTACAGAAGAAGAAGTTTTCAAAGTTCCTTTTACGCCTTGGTGGGGTCCCAAATCCCTAAGACTATGAGGATTAGTGGAGGGTAGAAGTATAACAACCCGACCCTAAGATTAAGCCATAAGATAAGTTTTATGTATTTTTCTTATAACCATAATAATTATTATTATTATTTTATTTTTATTAGATTTTACAATTGTTGTTTTAATCAGATTATTATTATTTTTTTATTTACAGTATTTTATTATAATCCGAACTGTGCAAAGCCACTAGAATTCCTCTGCCTTGTTTCTTCCTATCTCCACCCTTCAACTTCTGTGTATATCTCCTAGTTGAATAAATTTCCTAGGAAACCAACTCCCAACTCCAAACTCTATCCAATCTCCTGAAGGCTTATGTTTTCCCTCCTCTCCACTCCACATTCTCCCTCTCCTTTCGATGTTACTCAGTTCCGTAACCGACGAATTAAAACTAGTATTTATCTTTAGACTCTTTCTCTCCTTCAGAAAATCTTCCTAAAAATCGTAACAATTATCCTCACGGCAACACTCTCTTCATCATCATGCACCAACATTATTCCTCAACAAACAAAACAAAAAGCCTTCCTCCACGTCTCAGCCCTTGCCAACCACCATCGAACAGCCACCGAAAAATAGAGAAAACCGTAGCCCCACTAAAAGCCCCTCCCTTTGCCGTGAACTACTACAACACCAACCATCACCCACGGCGTCACCACTCCCCAGCCAACGTGAAACCGCAGCAGCACCGCAACCCCTATTTTGCACCCATTAAACAAAGCAGTCACATCTCTTCCACGGTAGCCACCTCGAGGGACGTCAAACCACCTCCCAGCCACCACAGAAAGAGCTGACTAGCCCAATCCCACAGCACCCACTCCATCCCAGAACCCAGCCGCATCGCCGGCCACTTCCAGTCACCCTGGAGCTGCCATTGCCTCAACCTCCCTCCCTCGGTGAGTTTCGGCCCTGTATTGCACAGCCTTCCTTCTCCAGCATATCGTGCCTTTTATTTGTTTTGCTTTACTGAAAGTATATGCAAGTTGACAAGTCTTCCCGTAAGTTATTTTCTTTATTGGCCTTGTATAAGACTTTCCAAAATGCCCCTCCACTAAATTCCATAATTACTTTTATGCCCTTTCTTTTGAATATCTTGGAAGATTGTTTTTAAATTACATTTATAAATTTACACTTAAGTATATGTTAATTATGGAGACTATTACGTCATTTTATTTGAAGTTGAGTTGGGCTTAATATTTTAAAAGTGAGTTTTTACTTAAATAAATATATTAGTCAAATGCTCATTTTTATTTTATAAGATAGTGTTGAAAGAATTTGAAATATATTTTAAAGTATATTATTAAGCCTAATACTTAGTTAATATTCCTTTACCTATTTAGTAGAATTTTAATAAAATTATTATGTTAAGAATTTTTAAATGATATTAATATTTATTAGATTTCTTATAAGATTGAATAATTATGTTAAGAAATGAAACCTATTTTAAGCATTGAAGTTTTATAACTTATTTAAAATAGCCCTGGTATTCTACTAAATTATAATATGTTGTTAGTATTTAAGTAATTTTAAAACATAAGGATTTATTGATTATGGTGTTAAACAAAAGATTTTTTTGACTATCTTCTAGATTATGAATTTAATTAAGTAGGTTATTAGTACATGCTGCTTCTAGAAAGATTTAGTGATAGTTAATATTGTGTATAGGTAACGAGTTTCGAAGTGAGATTCAAGAAGAAGCACAGTGAGGTAAGTATTTTGATCACAAATTAGGATTATCACAGTTCAGCTTATATAGATTATTATTCAAACTAGTTCATTGACAGCCATTATTTATGTACCACTCATGTCAAATGTAAACATATCATCCAACATAGATTACGATCATGTCATTTCGCATCATATTCAAATTCAGAAATTATAATTATGTATGTATTATGTCATGCATCTCATGTGTATAAAACACGTAAGCTATCTTAAGTTCAAGTGCAAGATAAGATCAGACCAATTAATCAGATGGTCTTTCAAATGCATGGTACCAATGCAGTTCAGATTAGGGTGGATGTGCGGGCCACGGACTCAAGCGTAGTCCACCATAGTATGTCAGAATACTATCAGTGGCTCCCCTTGCTGCAGTGGGATGTGGGGCCGGTGCACAACTTTGCACACAGGGTTAAGTGTGTTGGCTAGTCAGTTCAGTTAGTTAAAACATATTAGTCAGTTAATTCAGATAAATCAATTATGCATAGCATAAATATCAATATGATCAGTCATGCATTTAATCTCTCAGCATGAAAACTTTTATGAAAACCTTATGTTTATTATGTTAACGTTGTGATGGATTTTCTTTCTGAGTATTCGACTCATTTTAGTTTGTTTTCATGTTTTTAACCACCCAGGTGAGGATGATGATTACGAGCAGGTATGCCAGGATTAGAAAGAGCAATTGATTTAGTTTCAGACCTTCTAGAATAAAATTTCTTTTATGACATAATTTTTATTCAATTTATTCTTTTAAGTTTTTGAAGACATTTTTTTATCAGACAAAATTTTATAAAATAAATCATAATTTCATTTATTAAAAATGAGATCTCTTACTGGGTTTATTTTATGAAAAACACGTGACACTCCTAGCCTATGGGAATGAGGTGTTACAAGAAGTGGTGATACTTATTAACTCGGGTAGTACCTATAATTTCCTAGACCTTTCTGTGGTTAAAAATGGAAACATCTCAGTTCTTGTTGATGAGAGAATTAAAGTAAAAGTAGCTAATTGAGATTTGATTTATAGTGAAGGTAAATGTTTGGAATTAAGGTTTAGGGTGCAAGGAATCAGTTTCACTACTGCAATGCATGTTCTAGTGTTGGCTGGGTGTGATATGATGCTAAGGGTGCATTGGCTGAGAGAGTTGGGGCCAATACTATGAAACTTTGGGGACTTGACCATGGAGTTCCAGCGGGAAAAAAAAATCTATGAAGCTAAAAGGGTTGAGTCTGACAACCAAAATTGAAATGGGTGGTCTAAATAAATACAATAAATTGGAAAGGAAAGGCTTATGGTTACAACTAATTGAAGAGGAAAAACTTATGGGGAAGGAATAGATTCCTAAACCTGTCCAGAAGCTTTTAAACCAGTTATTTGATGTGTTTGGGGAACCACAATGACTACCACCCCATAGGGCACATGACCACTCCATCACTCTACCGCCAAACGGCCCCCCAATCTCAGTGAGAACATACAGGTACCCCTATTTCCAAAAAGATGAGATAGAAAAATTATCCAAGAATTACTAAAGATTGGGGTGATTCAGCCTAGTCAAAATCCTTATTCCTCCCCTGTATTATTGGCAAGGAAGATAGATGGATCGTAGAGGATATGTGTGGATTACAGGGCACTCAACAAGGCCACTGTTTGTGATAAATTTCCAATACCAATGGTTTAAGAGTTGCTTGACAAGTTGTGTGTGCAAGGGTGTTCTAAAAAATAGACTTACGTTCAGGTTACCACCAGATTAGGGTAAGAGAGGAAGATATCCCTGAAACGGCCTTTAGAACACATGAGGGCCGTTACGAGTTTTTAATTATGCTGTTTGGGCTAACTAATGCCCCCTCTACCTTCCAAAACCTTATGAATGAGATATTTTGGCCCTACTTAAGAATGTTCATTTTGGTGTTCTTTGATGATATTTTGGTGTATAGTAAGACAACTGAAGAACATGTACATCATCTAAAACTGACCTTGGAGACACTAAAGGGGCACAACTTGCTTACTTAACCCTTTAAATGCAGATTTTCTTGTTCTAAAGTAGCCTACTTGGGACACCTAATATCAGTAGAGACAGTAAGGGTAGATATTGAAAAAAATCAAAGCTATGGAGGACTGGTCTTTTTCCACTTCACTTAAGGAACTAAAGGGCTTCCTATGCATTACGGGGTACTATAGAAGATTTATTAAAGGATACGGGCATTGTTAGACCATTTAACCAGCTTAAAGAAAAATCAATTCAATTGGACTTAAGAAGCTAAGGAGGCATTTATTAAATTAAAAGCAACAGTGACTAAGCCCCCGGTGTTAGCTTGACCAGATTTCACATTACCATTGGTTATTGAGTGTGATGCATCGGAAAAGGTCATTGGGACTGTATTAATGCAGAAAAATAGGCCCTTAGCCTATTTCAGTCAAGCCGTTAAGGGCAGAGTATTGGCTTAGTCAACCTACGAGAATGAGTTATATACATTGGCGGCTGCTATACAAAAATGGAGGCCTTACTTAATTAGACAGATTTTTGCTGTTAAGACAGAACCCCCCAAAGCCTTAAATTCCTCCTTGAACAGAAGGTAGGGATCTCTATGCAGTAAAAATGGATGTCTAAGTTGTTGGGCTATGACATAAGGGTGGAATACAAAAAGGGAGCAGACAACCGAGTAGATGATGCCTTATCAAGATGGGATGAAGGCACCAAACAGGAACTGGAAATGAGTATGTCTGCCTTGTCAGTACCTACCACTATTTGGTGGGATGAAGGGAGAAAAGGGTACACCCAGGACCCCTACACAACCAACATGCTCAATCATTTCAAAAATGAGCAGCTTCTTCAAAACTTTGCCTGAGAGGGGTTGATTTACTACAAATAGAGGCTGTGTGTGGCCAACCAGGGGGCTTTAGATTGAAAATAATGTAGACACTCCACAGTGGTCCCTTGAGGGGATAGTCAGGATATGACAAAACCCTCTAGCGTGTGAAAAGAGAGTTCTACTGGCCAGGGTTGAGGTCTGACTTGAAAAGGTTCTTAAGGGAATGTGAAGTCTGCCAAGGGGTCAAGGCAGACCAATCTAAGCCTAGTGGGCTCTTACAGCACCTCCCCATTCCATCAGAGCCATGGATACACATCACCATGGACTTTGTGGAGGGATTGCCAAATCGCAGGGATTCAATAGTGTGTGGGTGGTTGTGGATTGATTCACTGAGTATTCACACTTTGTCCCTCTAACACACCCATTCTCGGCCAAGAAGTGGCCAAACTCTTTGTTAAACATGTTTTGAAGCTACATGGAATGCCCCAGTCGATTGTCTCTGACAGAGGAAGCATCTTTATAAGTTTGTTTTGGTAGGAACTCTTCAAAATACAAGGTATCCGGAAGGCTTTAGTACCTCATATCACCCTCAGACTGATGGCCAGACTGAAGCAGTGAACAAGTGCCTAGAAAACTACCTTATGTGCTTCATGGGGGATCAACCTAAGACCTAGGCACACTAGGTTCCCCTAGCTGGTGGTATAACACTAACCACCACTCCTCTACATGTACCACCTCATTTGAAGCCCTACACGGCCATGCCCCACCTAAGTTGCTTCCCTACGTTCCTGGAACTACTGAGGTTGAGGCTGTGGAAGAAAGTCTAAAGTTCAGGATAAGATTCTTCAGTTACTATGACACAACTTACATAGGGCACAAAACTGAACGAAGAAGTATGCAAACTTAAAACGAAAGGAACAAAATTTTGAGGTGGGTGAGTGGATTTACCTCAAACTCCAACTGTACCGACAATTGTTAGCAACTCATCGACAAAGCTTGAAGCTTTTGCCCCAATTCTACGGGCCGTACCAAATTACTCAAAAATTGGTGAAGTTGCTTACTGGTTAGAGCTCTCACCATCCTCTTCCATCCACCTAGTGTTCCATGTGTCCCAACTCAAGCAGAAATTGGGACAACAAGCGTCAGCACTCCAGAACCTACCTCCCGTCAACACTGAGGGCGTGATAAAGCCAGAGCCAGAGGAGGTCTTGGCCAGAAGAATGAAGAGAACTCTAGATCAGCCCCTAGTGGAGCTTCTGATCCATTGACAGGGGCCGCACAGTGAAGATGCGACATGGGAACCCTTCCACGAGTTGAAGAGAGCCTACCCACACCTTGTGGACAAGCTATTCTAAGGGAAGGGGTTTTGTCACAAGCATTAGGGCACTGCAAAGCTTAAGAGGAGTTTGGGTTGTTTGTGGGCCAGGGGCACGGAAGGCCTTAACTTGGTCTACATGCATGATCCGTGTATGGGCTTTGGCCTAGTTTTCTATCTATACATAAGTGTGAGGGCTTAATCGGTTCAATAGTCTTGTAGGAGTTGTTTTACTATTTTACCTTTATTGTTTGTTATCAACACTTTGCTACTATTGGGTGAGGCTCTGGAGGCAATTAGTGGTAGCATTTCACTATAAGTGATTGTAGGCGTGTATGGGGAGAACAGATGAGGCTTTTTAACAAGAAGACAATTTCTCTCAATTTCTATCTATCTTCCTTTCTGTGTTTCTGGAGGATTCTCACCCTTTAAGGAGCAAAACCCTTTTCAATCATTGCATTCCCCGGTGTGTGTTACAAAAACTATTACAACAAAAATCAAAATAAAAACAACTACCATACAACGAAAACACCCACAACTAATAAACTAAAAATCACAATCAAAATGCAAAATTCAAATAGGGAAAAAACTTATAAAATTCCAAATCCAACAACTACCATACAAACCCTAAGCCTAACACCTCATAAAATAAAAATAGGGATCGAGATACAGTCTTACAAAGAGAGAGTGAGCTGCGATACAGAGAGAGTTCTGAGAGGCCGTCAAGTGAGAAAGAGGGAGATAGATGACTGTGTGGCTGTCTTAATATATATATATATATATATGAGTAAAACTAGGGCTAAGCAAAAATTGAAAAATTCGACTCCGCCTCCTGCTTCGCTCCGACTCTAATAAGTCTGAATTGGAGGTAGTGATGTACCGACTTCGACTCTGATATTGTACATATTTTATAAAAATATATGTATTTTTTTATATATTAATCATATATATTTTATATAACTATAACTTATATAGTTAATTAAATTCAATAATATACTAGTATGAGCAAATTATTATAAAATAATATGTTTATACCATAATCTAAATAGACTAAATTCACTAATAATAGTTTCATATATGTAAATACCATACTATTAACTATTACTACCATGTAACACTAATGTATAATGAAAACTAATGTATAAACTCTAATGTATAATAACTTGTAATACTAATTATATAATAACAAATGTATAATAACATTTAAAATTGGTTGAAAGTTCCTTCCAATAGGTATGACTCCCAATACTTAATGGAAGCTTCCGAAAGCTATAATCTTGAAATTGGTTGGTTGATCATTTTGAAGTGCCATATATTTTCATGTAGTCTTTTTTCATAATTATATTTTTAACATAGTTTCTTTTTTTCTTGTAGAGATAACTTTGAATAATTTTTGAAGGAGGGCAATTGAAGAATATTTGGTTTTTCCCTTCTTAGATTTATGGTGATTATGAAGTTTCTTATGGTGTTGCATAAATTCATTTAACTTCATTGGTTGGCTAACTTATTTAACTTGATGACTTTTTGAAGAGATCAATAACTTCTTAATTATCCACCTGGCCGCTTGTCTAGAGATCAGTACTGTGACCTTTTGAGGTAGTCTCACTTGAGAAATCATGTCCTATGTCCACTCAGTAAAACAGGCCAACATGACCAACCCCGTGCGAAAGCTATATATAGTTTATTATGTATTTATTTAATAATCATCATCAACATTTCTTTTTTCTTCAAAGTCTACTTCTTCATATTAAAGAATATATCGTATGATCTCCCATTTTCTTTTCTTTTCCTTTTGTTAACAGGCATGTAAGTGTTATAGGGCTATTCGTGTGACAAGTTTTCTGGACTCGAGAGCTGAGTGGATTCATGGGTTGGTGTTGGCAGTAGATGCAAAAAACTCATGGAAGGTTTGACGTTGGTATTGTGTGGGGTATAGGGTTGGGTTGGGGGAGAATATTATTATTTTGATCCAATCTATTATTGGATGGTTGGATAATGTTTGATTCAATATAAGTCTGTGATTTTGATAATGTAGTGAATGCCTTGAGAACAATCAAATTTGGCCAAACGAGTTGTATAAATATTCCAATATCCAGCACCTGTTCCAAGTATAAGGTGAATAAAAAGATTCAAGAATGTCAAATATATTATTTATTTTCTCTCTATTTGAGGACAAAGCATATGGCCACCTCCTTTTTCGTATACTTGATAACTATTGAATAAATTTATTTGTCCAGGTATGGGCCTAGACTATTTTATTTGGTCCATACCTTTTTTTATTTTTTACTTTTATTAAGTACTACGTCTCTTGTTCGAAGTTCTTGTCGGGGGTATTAGTAATATTCTACCCCCTCCTCTTTCCATTAATGCATCCATGATTTTCTGGAAAATAGAAAAAAGAAAAAAAGAAAGTAAAAAGCATGAATCAAAGTGTACTTGGTGGATGGCACAGCCCCAAACTAACTTGAATAGAAACTACTAATGAAATGAACAATACAATAAATGTTATTTACAGTCATGGAATAAGCAAGTCTTGTAAAAGCGGATAAATCTGAAATACGCATGAAAAAATTAATTCTTTTTAATGGTAGATTTTACTTTTTTTCAAAATAAATAAAAAAAAAAAAAAAAAAAAAGAGTAAGACATACGCATCCTAAAACTGTATATAGTATTATTCTAAAAATATATAGTAAATAGCTATTCAAACTAATTGGGCTTAGTTTAGGCCTCGCTTGTTTTCAGAGATGAGATAAGATGAGTTAAGATTAAAGTTAAAAAGTTGAATAAAATATTGTTAGAATATTTTTTTTTAATATTATATTTGTTTTTATATTTGAAAAAGTTGAATTATTTATTTTATTTTATATAAAAATTTAAAAAAATTATAATAATGAGATAAAAAAATTTTTAAAATTTTAAATTTTAATCTTAAAAACAATCAAGCCTTAATTTCCAGTACTAACTTTTTGCAAATCCCTTTTCTGTAGTTTAAAATTTAAATCCTTAAAAAATATGCGCACCTATTAAAAAGTTGGATACTTTTTCTGCCCCAACGCCTGGGCGAGCGAGCACCTAGGGCCCAGAAATTGGCCCCGGTGGAGGCCACTATGGCAAATATATGTTATAAGGCAAGTGGGAAACCCCTGTTAGTTCAGAAGGGTGATAATTTATTTATGTAATGTAAAATCAATGCCATGTCCAAAGGAGGACAGGTTTCAGGCCAATATTCCAGCAACTTTGTTACGTACCAAAACATAAAGACTAGTGATTTTACATTTGTCACATCCATCGTATCAACTTATGCTAGTAGTTTCTTGAGTTTTGTCTCGATTTACAAGAGGGTATCTTTCTCACATTATTGATTGGTGAGACTTCGATCGAATTCTCTATTAATTAATGAATCTGCTGCTCCTCAGTTACAATTTAGATATATATATATATATATATATAATATATATATATAGCATTTATATGAGCATTTTCACACGACACGATACAGCAATTAGGATTATCTTTGCGCTAGGGGCAGTGACGCAGCTAGTGAGGTTCTAACCGAGGCGTCTCTATTGCTGGTTGAAAACTATTTCCAAACCCCCTCTTCGGCCTGGGTTCAACCTTGGCCGTCGAGAATTTTTGGAAGGGCTCCCCTCGGGGTAAAGCTCTACCAAAAAAAAAAAAGCAGCAATTAGGATTAAAAATTCACCAAAAAATGGATTATTTTGCGTGATATTAGAAATGCATGCAGCAATATCCCATGCAGCTTAATTGAGAGCTGCACCACAAAACTTTGTATATACTGCATTTGAATTGATGAACAACGTGCTAATCTCCAAGTCGTTGGGCGGTTCGATCGCCTAAAGTGAGCTGTCTTGACTTCATGACTGAGTCATTGTCACGTGATTCAAGCCTCGAACCTTGTTCCATGCCTTGATCAGACCTAGATGAATGCATCGTGTCCAGCAGAGTTTCAGTGTCAAACTCAATGCAATGAATTTCTCAAATTTCATTGGCCAGTAGTGTATAAAATACATCAAGTATTGGATGATGTCTTCGCAAGAAACAAACGACAGCAAAAATGCATGGGAAAGTGTACGTACGATACAAGGAACTGTCTCCGTCTCCTAGCTAGCTGCGTGCGTCGTACGTGCCTTTTGATTACAGCCAGGGAAAATACTAATTTTCTTATGAAAATTCAATTAACTCTAAATTCTAGGATTATATTTCGTGCACAATATCATTTTCTAGGTAATTCGGGAATTTTTGACCGCTACCATGAAATTTTCTGGGGAATGCATGTAAGAATTTTACAGAAACACAGAAGAATTCAGAAAAGTTGCTATTCTCATTGAAATTTTTTATTACGGAAATATAAGCATCTGTTTCCTTATATAGCATTGTGCCTCTACAAAACTACCTATAAACAGAAAATGGAATCTACAGCCTGCTAAGGGGTACGTATCTGTACAGCACACCAAGGATAACAAACTTGCTAAAAAAAATAAAAAGAAAAGACCTAACAAATAAACGTATTTATAAGTATGAGAACTTGAGAAGACCAAGTTGAAGGAACCTCTAGTAAATTGACTGCAGCAGCAAGAAGCTCATCATTTGGGAGCTGCAGCTTCACATCAGCACCATTGGAAACTTTATCTTGGTGGTGATGTCCTTAAGCATGATCATCATCATGCTTCAATACCCCCTCTCCCCCCCCCCCCCCCCCC
>QEOT01005719.1:275413-320170 GCA_003123785.1 Pterocarya stenoptera | reverse complement strand
CCCCCCCCCCCCCCCCCCCCCTCCTCTAAAGATGGAGAATAGATATTGATTATTCCCATCTTGGAGAGGTGAGAAGAAAGAAGTGCCTTGGTAAAAATATCACCTAGTTGAGAAGCAGTGGAAACTTGAGCTGTATGTATATTGCCTTCTTGGATTTTGTCCCGAATCAAATGGCAATCCACCTCTATGTGTTTGGTGCATTCATGGAAGACAGGATTGGTTGCTATATGAAATGCAGCTTGATTGTCACATAACAGAACAACAGCTTGAGGGTGATCAATGAGAAGATCAGTGAGAAGTTAGCGCAACCAAGTGAACTCAATGGTGGCATAAGACATATCTCTATATTCTGCTTCTACAGATGAGAGAGAGAGACAACTGTTTGTTTCTTTGATTTCTAAGAAATTAGAGAATTGCCTACGAACAAACAGTAACCAGTTATTGAACGTCTGGTGTCTAAACATGAGGCCCAATCTAAATCACAGAAACCACTAAGCTGAAGAGGAGATGAAGATGAAAAGAATAAGCCTTGGCCTGAGGTTCCCTTTAGATATCGAAGAACTTTATGTGTTGTTGCAAGGTGGGAAGTAGTTGGTTCTGCCATAAACTGACTCAAAATCTGAATGTGATAGCTAATATTAGATCTAGTGATGGTGAGGTATAGAAGGCAGCCAATTAATCTTCTATAAATGCTGAGGTTAGCCAAAAACGTGCCAGATTCTTTGCTAAGTTTATGGTTTTGGTCCATAGGCAGTTTGAGGGGTTTAGACCCTAAAGTGCCCAAGTCAGCTAGAATGTCTAGGGTATATTTTCTTTGACAAAGATGTATGCCATGAGGAGATCGAGCCACCTCAATGTCAAGAAAATATCTAAGAGAGCCAATGATGCAGCACACCTTCTAAAAGTGTGGTGAACTCCAGTCAATGCACCATGACAACATCCCGTAATAATGCCTGAATTTTCAGCGTCAACTTACCTTTTAATTGTTTACGTTTTTCACCTATAATTTGCTTGATTTGCTCCCTAATTTATTGTTTCCTTTCCCAACCAATGACTTTACCAATCGTCCACTTCCCTTTTTGTGACCTCCTTATATAATGGGTCATCATTGTAGTAGGTGGTCATCATGAAAAATTGAATAAGAAAGAAAAGTGACTTTTCTTTTTTGTCATTTGTGATATTCTCGGAAGAAACAGTTCTTCCAAGTACTCTATTTTTTTTACGTCGTTCCGCTACGCCAATTTTGGCATCAAAGCTAGGTTTTACCTGACTTAATGGCGAGAGATAACTCTCAGGATGAAGACCATGGCATGCAGGCCTTTTGGGCAACCGTTAACCCTCAAGATCAAAGGAACCAGTAGCGTTTCAAAGGGATTGAACGCACGTTACAGGAAATTCAAACAGCCATCACTAATGTTCATGTTGGTGGTGACAGGGACCAACAAAATGAAGGCACAAATCGTCGAAAGGGAGGTCGTGGTTTTATGCAGTAGTAGATGGACCAAATGCATGACAATTCTTCTAGAAATGAAGAGGTGGAGGACTTCGTTCGTGGAAACCAAGGTGGTAGGAGAGCCCCAGGCAACAACAACAACTTTAGAATTAAAATTAACTTGCCATGCTTCAATGGTCACCTTCATGTTGAGAGCTTTCTTGATTGGATGCTTGAAGTGGAGAATTTTTTAGACTATATGCAAATTCCTGAAGCGCAACAAGTAAAATTAGTTGCTTATAAACTGCAAGGTGGTTCATCAGCCTGGTGGGAGCAAATGCAAAATAATAGGAGGAGATAAGGCAAGCAGCCAGTCCGTGCATGGCCAAAGATGAAACGATTGATGAGGGCAAGATTTCTTCCTCCAAATTATGAGCAAATCTTCTACCAACAATATCAGAACTGCAAGCAAGGAATGAGGACTATCAATGAGTATACGGAAGAGTTATATCGACTAAATGATCGAAATAATCTCTGGAAAACTTAGGGGCAACAAATTGCGAGGTACATGGGAGGTTTATGCATAGCAGTCCAAGACAAAGTGTCCTTGCATACCATCTGGACTTTGTCAGAAGCAATCAACCTAGCCGTGAAGATTGAGATGCAGTTGGCTAGACCACCACCGAGGACATCGTGTCAAGCACCACAAACAAAGGATGTCACCCAACATCAACAACCAAATGATTCTTGTCCACCTTCATATAGCAGGATACAAAAAGGGGAAAGCAGTAATCAAAATACAAAGGCTCCAATGCACAAGGAAGGAGGAAGCAACAACCCATACACTAGGCCCATGGTAGGGAAATGCTTTCGGTGCAACCAATCGGGGCATCGATCCAATGAGTGTCCCACACACCAATCAGTCCATGTGATAGAAGAAGGTGAAGAGAATTCGAGAGAAGGAGAAAGCAGTGAAGATGATGTAGTAAAAGAACTCAAAGATGGAGATGAAGGAGAGCCAATCAACTATGTCATTCAATGAGCTTTGCTTGCACCCAGGCTGGAGGATGAAAGCCAACGACACTCTATTTTCAAGGCACACTGCACTATTAACAATAAGGTATGCAATGTAATAATCAACAGTGGAAGTTGTGAGAACATAGTATCAAAGGCTCTTGTGAATGCATTGGAGTTAAAGACGGACAAGCACCAACGTCCATACAAGATCAGCTGGATCCAAAAGGGAGTCGAGGCAAGGATAAGTAACATTTTCGTGTTCCTTTTTCCATCGAAAAATACTACAAAGATGAAGCTATGTGCGATGTGGTGGAAATGGACGCTTGCCACATCTTACTTAGGAGACCTTGGCAGTTCGATGTAGACGCCACTTACAGGGGGCGTGACAACACTATTTCATTTTGGTGGAGAGACCGAAAATTAGTGTTAATGCCCAAAGGGGATAAGGGTCCCAACTCCTTACAAGCTGAAGAGAAGAGTGCATTGTTTACCATAAGCGAGAGACAATTCCTAGAAGAAGCAAAAGAAAATGGGAAAATATGGACACTGGTGGTGAAAGGAGAAGAATTTGTTGACTCCAACGTCATACCCCCACAAGTGCAATATCTCTTGACTGAATTTGAAGGCCTCGCACCATAAGAGTTACCTAAGGGACTACCACCCATGTGTGATGTCCAGGATCACATTGACTTAGTTCTTAGAGCCAGCTTGCCGAATCTGCCACATTATCGAATGAGTCCTAGTGAGCACTATATCAGGGAAAGCATGAGCCCATGCGCAGTACCAGCGCTAATCACACCAAAGAAAGATGGGAGTTGGCAAATGTGCGTGGATAATCGCGCCATCAACAAAATAATGGTAAAATACCAGTTCCCCATTCCATGACTAACTGATATGTTGGATATGCTTGCAGGGTCGAACAATTTTTCACAAATTGATTTACGGAGCAAGTGTCATCAAATAAGAATACGACCAAGGGCTAAGTCGAAGACGGCCTTTAAAACCAAAGAAGGCTTGTAAAGTGGTTGATAATGCCGTTGGTCTCTCTAACGCGCCAAGCACTTTTATGCACATCATACACCAAGTTCTCAAGTCCTTCATCGAAAAATTTGTTGTAGTCTATTTTGACGACATTCTTATTTAGAGCCACAATGAAGTTGATCACTTGAGTCATCTAAGAGAGGTTCTATTGATGCTGTTCCATCACAAGTTATATATTAACTTGAAGAAATGCACTTTCTTAAGCAGCAGATTACTATTTCTTGGATTTGTGGTAAGCGCCGAAGGGATACATGTGGATGATGGGAAAGTGCACACTATCCTTGATTGGCCAACGCCCACCACCGTCAGCCAAGTTCGCAGCTTCCATGGACTGGCCACTTTCTACTGCAGGTTCATCAGGAATTTTAGCTCCCTGGCAACACCCATCACAGAGTGTATGAAGAAAGGACGATTCATATGGGGTAAGGAGCAAGAGGTCAGTTTTAATACTATCAAAGAGAAGCTGTCCACGGCACCAGTACTTGCCCTTCCCAGCTTTGATAAGCTTTTCGAAGTTGAATGTGACGCCTCCATAATCGGTATCAGCGCTATCTTGTTCCAAGAAGGGCGACCCATTGAATTCTTTAGCGAAAAACTAAATGAGACAAGGCGAAAGTGGACTGCATATGAGTTGGAATTTTATGCAGTTATACAGTCTCTAAAACACTGGGAGCACTACTTGATTCAGCGTGAGTTTATACTCTACAGTGACCATCATACCCTGAAATTCATCAACACCCAGAATAGCTTGAACCGTATGCATGCCAGATGGATCGGCTTTATGCAAAAATTTACTATGGTACTCAAACACAAATCTGAGTAGCAAAACAAGGTGGCCGACACTCTCAGTCGTCGTGCATCCATACTTGTGACAATAAAGGCCGAGATCACTGGCTTTGAACAACTTAGGGACTTGTATGCCAATGATGAGGACGGTGCTGAGGTCTAGAATAAATGTACAATGGGGCAGCCAAGTTCAAACTTTCATATACAAGAGGGATACCTTTTCCATCGAAATCAACTCTGTATTCCTCGGACTTCTCTGCGTGAACACATCCTACATGAGCTACATGGGGGAGGATTGGGAGGCCATGTGGGTCGAGACAAAACAATTTCGCTGGTGACTGAGCAGTAGTTCTGGCCGCATATGAAACGAGATGTAGGGAGGTTCATGCAAAGGTGCCCTGTTTGTCCAGTGAAGAAGGGCCAATCATAGAACACAGGATTATATACACCACTACCAGTACCCCAAAACATTTGGGAGGATTTAAGCATAGACTTCGTGCTTGGGTTGCCACGTACGCAATGAGGTGTTGATTCTATTTTTGTAGTTATGGATAGATTTTTCAAGATGGTGCACTTTATTCCTTGTCGAAAGGCTTCGGATGCGTCTAGTGTGGCTCACTTGTTCTTTAAAGAAATTGTCCTCCTACACGGAGTTCCCAAGACAATTACCTCTAATAGTGATACCAAGTTCCTTCGTCATTTTTGGATCACCTTGTGGAAGAAGTTGGGAACCTCTCTTAAGAATAGTAGCACTTGTCACCCACAAACTGACGGCCAGAAAGAAGTGACCAACAGGAACAGGACGCTTGGCAACATGTTGCGTTGTATTTCCGGAGATAAGCCAAAGCAATGGGACGTGAACCTTCCACAAGTCGGATTTGCCTTCAACAGCATGAGTAATCATTCGACTGGAAAGAGCCCCTTCGAAATAGTGTATACTACACCTCCAAAGCATACTCTTGATTTAGTCCCCCTTCCTAAAATTTCAGGGCTGAGCACAGCAGCTGAAAATATGGCCGAGAGAATTCAAGGAGTGCAAGTAAAGGTGCGAAGCAACCAAGAGTAATCTAACGAAAGATATAAGCATGCTGCAAACAAGCATAGGCGAGCCAAAATATTCCAAGAAGGGGATTTAGTGATGGTGCATTTACAAAAGAATCGCTTTCCCACAGGCACTTACAATAAACTATAAAATAAAAAGTATGGCCATTTCTACATTGTGAAGAAAATTAATGATAATGCCTGCGTGGTTGAGCTCCCAGAAGACATGTCCATCTCCCCCACTTTCAATATAGCCGACTTGTTTCAATATCACCCTCCCAATAAACCGCTCTACACAGACCAAAACTCTGAGGCAAGTTTCTTTCTAAGTGGAGGGGAATTGATGCAACACACCGTCTAGAAGTTCAGTGAACTCCAGTCAATGCACCATGACTTCATCCCGTAATAATGCCTGAATTTTCAACATCAACTTACCTTTTAATTGTTTATGTTTTTCACCTATGATTTGCTCCTTAATTTATTGTTTCATTTCCCAACCAATGACTTTACGAATCGTCCACTTCCCTTTTTGTGACCTCCTTATATAATGGGTCATCATTGTAGTAGGTGGTCATCATGAAATTGAATAAGAAAGAAAGTAACTTTTCTTTTTTGCCATTTGTGATATTCTCATAAGACAGTTTTTCCAAGTACTCGATTTTTTTTACATCGTTCCACTACGCCATCCAAGGTCTTTATTCTTGAATTGTTGGTTCAAAAAGGCTTTAAGGGTAGCAATAGAATCTAAAGAATTTCTTGCCACAACTATATCGTCAACATAGACCAACAGGGTAGTAAAACAATTACCATCAACCCAAGTAAACAAACTGTAGTCAGATTTTGATTAAGTAAAACCAAATTGAATGAGTGCGGTAGATAATTTTGAATACCATTGTCTTGAAGCTTTTTTTAGGCCATGAAGACTCCGAAGTAGTTTGCACACTTGACTAGGCTTTCCTTTATGATAACCAGGAGGTTTCTTCATGTAAATCTCTTCATTGAGTTCTGCATGAAGAAACGCATTGTTGACATCAAATAGGTGGAGATGCCAACCCTTTATGGCTGCCAAAGCCAAGAGTGTTCTAATCGTAACCATCTTCTCCATGGGTGAGAAGGTTTCATGATAGTCGATTCTTTCCTACTGTGTGCACCCCATAGCAGCCAATCTAGCTTTCTTCCTTTCAACAGTGCCATCAGATTTGCATTTTATCTTGTAAACATATTTACAATCAATGGTGGTCTTTCCTAGGGGCAAATCAGTGACCTCCCATGTGTTGTTCAATTCTACAGTTTCAAGTTCAGCCTCCATTACCTTACAGCAGCCATGGTCCTTAACAGCTTCATTGTAAGTGTGTGGATCATTGTGTGATGAAATGGTGACAGAAAAGGAAGAGAAATTGGGTATAGATTGTTATAAGAGAGTGAATCAGACAAAGGAAATGGGGTACCTGAAGTCTTGGACGAAAATTGAACATGTTGAAGTGAAGAGGCTTGTTGGCAGTGAAAATCCTGTAGATACTAAGGTGCCCTCCTGATCCTGGTAGATCTTCTGAGGTTAGTTTTAATGGAAGGTTGTGATAGATCAGTAGAAGTTTGTGGCATCATGTCATTTGAAGTTGAAATGTGATGAGAGGATGCAAGAGAGGCAGGTGAAGAAGGAGAAACGATTTCAGGATTTGTAAAAGGGAGAGGGGTAGTGATAGGATCAGTGAAATGATTTGATTAAGTGCAATAATCAGGAGCATTTGGCAAAGTGTTATTAGAAACCATTGGGGGAGATGAAATAAGAGTATTTGTAGTTGGAAAGGGAAGAAATATTCATAGAAAATGACATCTCTAGAGATGAAAACAGTGTGTGTGCTAAGTAAGATCTAAGAGTTTATAACCCTTGACTCCAAATGGATAACCA
Source organism: Pterocarya stenoptera (assembly GCA_003123785.1). NCBI lineage: Eukaryota > Viridiplantae > Streptophyta > Magnoliopsida > Fagales > Juglandaceae > Pterocarya > Pterocarya stenoptera. Next base: position 312,944 of record QEOT01005719.1, on the reverse strand, counting down.
AAGAAAACACATTTTCTACCACGAGGATCCAATTTCTTTCTACCTTGAGACAAAGTGGTAGCAAAACACGGACAAAGAAGAACTAGGAATCCGATTGATTATGTATGCTGCAGTTAAGATGCAATCACTTCAATATTTGATGGAAAGATTGGATTGAATTTTAAGAGCCCGAGCTATGTTAAGAAAGTGTTAGTGTTTCCTTTCAGCAATCCCATTTTGTTGAGGTGTTGTAACACATGTTCTATGGTGTATAATGCTATTTTTGTTGTAGAAATCGTTCATTTGAAATTCTAGGCCATTATCACTTCTAAGAATTTGGATTTTAGTATCAAACTATGTTTCTACTAGATTAGAAAAGGCCTCAATACATGGCATGCTCTGGTGTCAGATTTGTTTTTGAAAAGATTAATCTAAGTGCTCCTTGAAAAATCATCAACAATAGTGAGGAAGTACGTGGATCCATCAGAAGATTCAACGGAGTTTGGTCCCCATATGTCACATTGTATAAGTTCAAAGATTCACTTGCTCTTATGTGTGCTAATGGGAAATGGGGAGTTTGCGCTGTTTAGCAATTGGACAGATGCAACAAGGAGTACTAGAGACAATAGGCAAATAAGCTTTAACAGAGGTATCTGAAATTAAATTTAAAATGGAGAGGGGTGTATGACCCATTCTACAATGCCAAAGATCTGATACATTGTCAACATTGTCACTAGAAGAAGCCGAAACAAACATATTATTATTTAGAGAAATCGAAAAATGATCAAGCAAAGCTATAGAGGGCACTTCAATCACCAAGAGATGATACAAGCCATTCCTCAATTCATCCATGCCAATCGTGGTCCATGACAAAAGGTCCTGAATGTAACATGAGTGTGAGAAGAAAATGAAACAACAAGAGATGGAGTTAGCTAACTGTTTGGCAGAAATTAAATTGAAATTGAAAGAAGGGACACATAAAACATTGTTTAAGGTTAGCGTATTGGTAATTTTCACTATACCAATGTGAGTGGTAGGGGCTGTGTGTCCATTAGGAAGCTTGACCATATAAGAAACTTGTGACGTAATAGTGGTAAAGGATGAAGTGCTATAGATCATATGATCTGTAGCACCAGTGTCAATTATCCAAGACAAGACAGTAGGTGATTTATGTATTTGAGAAAAGGAAGACAAGCAGAGATTCATACTAGACATAGTGGATGGAGAATTGAAGTATGTCTGAACCTGGTTGACTGATGGCTGGCAATACGAGCTTTCCTCGATTGCAATAGTGACATGAGCTGTTGGTACTAGTCTTTGGTAAAACCCATTTTCTCCTCAGAATTTTCTTCCTGCTCTAGTGATGACATATTAGCAGAAAAAACCAATTGTTTGCCCTTGTTGTGGAGTTTATGTCCAAGTGGGTACCCATGCAATTTATAGCATTTATCAATCATATTCCCTGACATATTGCAGTGGCTACAAATAGGGGCATGTGCATTGCCTGCCTTGAAGCAATTCTCTAAAAGGTGGCCTTGAATATGACAGTGAGTATAGTAAGGTCTTTCACGTTTCTGTGGGAATGATGATTTTGTGGCAGGTTTGGAGGATGGATATCCTTTCTTAATAGCAAAAGCCATTGATTCAGGGGTAGGCAAACCAGAGAGCATAATGTGTTGTCTCTCTTGCTGTTGAATAATGGAGAAATCTTTGTTCATGGCAGGCAGGGGGTCCATGATCATTATCTGGTCTCGGGTGTTGTTGTAATAGTCATGAAGACCCATCAAAAATTGAATCACACAATCCTATTGGTATCTATCTAGAGCATATTGAGTTTTCCACAACTACAATCAGGTATGGGGTCGTAAATTATTAGTTCATCCCACAGAGATTTTAGTTTTCAATAATATATACTTACATAGTCTTGATCTTGTTGCAAGCCAGCCAAAGTTTTCTTCAGTTGAAAATTTTGTGGCCCATTTTGGTAAGTGAACCGGTCCTTCAACTCTCCCCAAATCTGATTAGCGTCATCCACTAAAGCAATACTTGATTTCAAATTTTGTCTAATGGAGTTCTATATCCAAGATATAACAAGGTCATTGCGTCGCTCCTAGGCATTGAACAGTGGGTTAGCAAGATCCTTGGATTTGAGCAGTGGCCCATTGATGAAGCCAATCTTGTTCTTGGCCCGTAGAGCCATGGCTCTTGACCAAGTAGTGTAGTTATCTATGGTAAGTAGGTTAAGGACCAAAGGAATAGATGGGTTATCCTTATGGTCGAGCCGATAGGGATTAACTACAATGGTAAAATCGAGGAATAAAGATGTAGACAAGGTGTTTGTTGAATTGCCTGAAGAAGGAGTGGTGTCGGCAGCCATGAAAAAAAAAATCTTACTCTGATACCATGTTAGAATTTAGAGAAACATAGAAGAATTAAGAAAAGTTGCTATTCTCATTGAAATTTTTTATTACAGAAAAACAAGCATCCTTTCCTTATATAGCATTGTGCCTCTACAAAACTAACTAACAGAAAAGGAAATCTACAACCTACTACGGGGCACGCATCTATATAGCACACCAACGATAACAAACTTGCTAAAAGAAAAAAAGATCTAACAAATAAACTTATTTACAAGTATGAGAAGACCAAGTTGAAGGACCCTCTAGTAAATTGACTGCAACAGCATCAGCAACAAGAAGCTCATCATTAGGGAGCTGCAACTTCACATCAACACCATTGGAAACTTCATCCTGGTGGTCATGTACTTGAGCATGATCATCATCGTGCTTCAATAATGCATTCATTCATAAGAAAATACGTACAATTCGTTAATAAGAAAATACAGCAATAGCCACATGTATTTGTGTAAGGCAACATCAACCCGACTTAGCTAGGCTACAGTCTTAATGGCAGAGGAGAAGGTGGTGGGCCAGTGAGGATCCAGCACCTCACCTACATGGGTGGGTGTAGATCATCAACGTTTGTCGTGTGGGCGAAGAGCTGAGGTGAACAACGTACCCACCCCAAATAGTGACTGGGTACGTACAGTGCCATAGAGTTCTTTTTTTCATTTTAGATTGGAGCAATTATTATATTAGTTCTTGGTGTTTGGTCATTTTTCAAATAGTTTAAAAAAAGTTTGGTATCGATATTTAAAGTAATACTCACGTCTTAATAATAGCGAAATTATCACTTCTTCCAAAAGTTTAAATAGATTAAAATAGATACATTTTATTATTTATATTATATCCTTAATACTCTGTGGCGCCCTCATTCATCAGTAAAGAGTTCGGCGAGGATCCTCGATGTCATAGGTGTGAACCATTCAACAACACCCAAAATTTAATTTAGGTCCGTATATGATTTATCACCTAACTAAAATCTACATCTTAACAAAACAAATATCCAACAATCGAAGACAGACCTTCATGTCTACACCTCAGGTGAGGCTAGTCCTTCTTCCTAAGGAATATCTGTCTGGGCTAAATTTGTATCAACATCTATTACTCCGGTAAACATAAACAAAACCTCAGGTGGCACCACCACAGTGAGACTTCTAAAAATTCTTTGTTAGGGATGTAACCGGTCTGGTTCAACCGATTTTGGACAAGTTTTGGATCCAAACCAATACACCGGTTTTGAAAATTTAAGAACTGATACAAGCAGATTTATCACCAAAATCAAAACTTTCGATTTTTCTTATTTTAGTCCAGTCCAATTTTTTGGTTTACCGTTTACACGTGTGGCACTAAATAAGTTGAGAATATATGATTAAATATGTAAAAAATATATTTATCAAAAAGAATATATATCATAATTTATTATGCCAGAAATGTATATATCCTTGATATATATATATCAAAAATAAGTTTATATTAATAACTTAATATATGTTCATGTTTAAAATTAAGATTTCATGTTATATTAATAAGCAATTTAGCATATATAATATATTATAAAAAATTAAAAAATATATACCAGTCCGGTTTGGTTCAAACCAGTTTTCAAAATATGAAAACTGGTACCGAACCCACTGGCTTGGTTGGTTCAATCAATTTTTCATTTTTTTTACGCCCCTGATACCAGTAGGTTACTCATGACAATATTATTAATGAGAAATAATGGAAATGAAAATGCATGCATTGTTTCATGTAAATTAATATGTGAACACATATATTTACGCATGATGAAGAATCACCCTCCAAGTAGAAACACATGTATTCATAATCATGGCAAGCAATCACCCTTAGAATAAATCACAAGTATATAAACATGGTAAGGAATCACCTTCCGAGCAAATCTCATATATGCATAATTATTATCAAGGCGAAGAATCACCCTCTTATCAAAGTACATGAAATTTACAATATCTCATCATATAAGTGCCAATAGGGAATTACTCTACCGTTTGACGTTGGGAATCACTCAACCTGATCAACACACACAAAGACACCACACATGATCAACCCGCAGACTCTCTTTGTAAGAGCCCCGCCAGCGCAAGGGGATAGACCACCAATAGAGTTGAGTGAAAAGAAAGATGAGGAACACTCCATTGGTTTGTTGAAGAAAATAGTTGCAGATATTGCAGAGTGCAGCTAGTCCAACATGTGAGCAAGCGAGCACCTTGAAGAAGGCTTGGTAGATACATCCCAGCGTGAGGTGGAGATGAGCATCTAGCCTTATGGTAGGCGACCTAGAAAAGTAGTCCACCATTAAGGCAAGAACGAAGAACTAAAGAGGTTGGTGGCTCTAATGAGATTATAGCTACCCATCCAAGGTGAGCAAAGGTCTAGAACATACTAGAATAGATATGAGAGCTTTTTGGAACCACACAAAAAATGCTCAAAAGAGTGGTAGTTTCGCACATAGAAGCCCACACTCCATCTAAATGGTCACATCCAGAGTGGGTCTACTAAGGGATTATGACTCGAGAAGTCATGTCGTCTGAACTTAGAGGTATGGCCCGACACCACGTGGAAGGCCTTGATTCAAGGAAGAACTAAGGAGTTTCAAGGTCGTAAGGGAGTGCGAACTATGCCCTGGTCGTCTATCACTGTCATCCTGAAGTACGACAGACAAGGCTAAAAGACTCTTATCCAAACATAACTGGAGTCAGAAGTATGTCAGAATGATGTCTGACAATCCAGCCATATAAAAGGGATTTGGACATGGAACAAAATCTCACTTTTGAGATCTTAAGCACTTGAGGTCTTGTGGAGCCAAATTCTTCAAAAGAGCAGGGAAGGAGTGGTACAACACAGTAATCAATGATGTGAGGTAGGTTAGCTTCTAAAACATGACTGCAGAATGTGGGGTGAATATTGTATGTAAGAGGCATTTGCATTTTCTGTACCCTTCCCCTTTTTAAACATGAATAAATCTATTTTGATCATTATATTTATCTTATGTTCATTTTCTGTTTTTCGAGACTTTGAATGTGTTTGTTATTTTTTCCCTGACTTATGATCTCAATGTGAATATCTATATCTCTATATCTCTGTGCGAGTAAGTGTACCGTGCGTCAATAATCATGCCATGGAACAGAGTTCTCCGGACCATTCCTGCAAGACGTCTCCATGAATGATTGGGTTTGGGCAGTATTGTGTTAGCCTCACCTGATAGTCAGGATGTAGAATCCCTTGGAGTATCACTTGTTTGTGTCTTTGAGTTAGTTGGCCGGGTAGAGATTTCTCCGATGCAACATGTTATCTCTGTGTGAGAGTTGACTTGTGTTAGGGTATAAGCGAGCTAACTTGCACCATGTTGGTCGGATAGAAGGGATTTCCCTTATTTCGATGGTGGAACGACTCATCCCCTATTGCCCATTAGGCGATGAATATCTATGTGAAAAGTACATATGTGATAAGTATCTGTGTGATGGCAATTGTGCATGTGGAACCATATATGATTTTTATGTATTTGATCTACTAAAGCGAAGGGTGATTCCTCATCTAAATAATATCCTTACTTTTTAGTACATTGCGTAAGAGGGTAACTCCTTGGAGGGTGATTCCTCATCATTCTTATATATATGTGTGTGTGTGTGTGTGTGTGTGTGTGTGTGTGTGTGTGTGAGTGAGTGTTTCACTAAGAGAATGATTCCACACCATGTTTACGGACCCATATGTCTATGCCTTGCCAAAACATATATACATATGTCCTTTCACTATTTACATGAATTGTTCATTGGATCTTTAATAGCATTATCTCTCATTAGCAGTTTTTGTCATGGCTGCTTAACCTACCTTCGATTTCGTCCTCGGAACCATAGATTTTGATATATAGTTAGAACCAGGAGTGATGCCTGAGGAAGAAGAGCCGATCTAGCCCAAACCCTGAGGATAGGGGCTTGTCTTTGTTGTAGGAGCCATGCATCATTTTGAGTGGTACTTAGTCCTTTAGAATGGGGCAACCAATCATATTCAATCTGCTGCCCATTAGGCGATGAACATACTCTTTGGGATGTTTGTAACTCTAAGAGGAAAGACACTAATTATTTCTAAGATTGTGTTTTAGATTTCGAGTAATACAAGCTCTAGTTTATTTAGCGAACCTCTATCTTTTCCGTTGCAATTTTATATCTGTATCCAATGTGTACTTCCATCTGGATGAGGCATGCCTAACCCGACCAAACCTGAGTGTTAACCCTTTGGCTGGCACCCTTAGCACCACGAAACCTTACCAGAACCTTTACACAAGAAACGAGGCACCACAACTTAGTATCAGAGCGTGCTTATACTCATTTAACTAAAGGAGTCAAGCTCAAAAATCCTAACACGGCCCTTATAGCTCATTTAATACTGAACTTTTAATGGGTTAATATGGGTACGACCGTTAACCCATTTAAACTCCTTTCAACTCATTTATTTCTTTTTATATAAATGGGTTGACCTTACCTATATATTTATGTTTAACCCAATTAATAAAATTTCATATATAATACAAAAATAATTATATAAGTCATTCACAATTATAACTAAATTCATGTTAAAATACTTTATGATCAATATCCAAACCAATAATATTAAGAAATTAATAATTTCATAAAAGAAAATTACATATAAAAAAAGTTTAATAATTTGAGATATTAAGTAGTCAAATACTAATATTAATATTACATTAATCTAACAACAATAAAGACATATAATTTGAAAATAAAATTTATTCATGTCATAGGGTTGATTGCGGGTTTCCCGGATTAACCCGTCCCGTTTACTATTAATTGTATCTTATAGGGTCAATTTGTTTTGAGCTAAATCCATTTATATTAAACCCTAACTGACTTATTTCGTATGATCATCAGATTCAGAGTAATACCAAGTATTGTAAACCAATTTAAAGGCAAGCCAGTAAGGAAGATATATAATTGGAGTAAACACAGCAGAATAAGTGAGGTGAAATTTGCTAATTTACTAATTGGCATGGTAGACAGATGCAACTAAAGTCTTGAGATATTTGATGTGCCAACCTCCCATTGGATAGTAGTGTACATGTAATACCCGCATCCTACTACATAGGTTCTTACGTCATTTCTTTAATTTAATTTCTTAAGTTAAATATTTTTTAGGTAAAGATTTTTATGATTTTAATATTTATTATTTTATTTTAAGATGTGTGCTCTTATATTTTATGTGGGTCATTAAAATAACCTAAGGGAATATTTTTAGATCTTATAATATATTTGCCTTAAGCCCTTACCTTTTTATTTAATTGAAGAAGTGGCCCAAACCTTCTCCACCGTAGGATGAGCATCTGAGAAAAAATATCTCCAATGGCTTAATCTCCACTGTCCGTTCCTTATCTTCCAAGGGAAGCTTTGACTCATTTCCTCAAGTGCTGACCAACCTTTCCCTTTAGGCCATTCGGGTATTCATTCTTCATCTTCTCCTACACGTTAGTTCGACTTCCAGCCCAAGCCAAGAACAAATCTCCTTCAAGCCCTAGAGTACAACCATTTTAATCACACAAAAAAAAAAGGACCCTTTCAGCTCCTCTAGCACCGATCGACCACCCCTCCTCCTTCTCAAGCCGATTCTCTACCTTCTCTCAACATTGGGTTTCGGTTGAAGCTCCTTCAAGAGGACAGATTTGTGGCTCGGATCTTCGAATTCCTCTCCTTCTCTCGTTGTGGTTGCTAAGTTAGGTAATACTCTGTCTTTCTTCTGATTTCTTGTGAAATCTGGAACCATACTAAGTGAGTTATGCCTTGTATTTGGGGGTTTCGGGTTCCATGTGCAAACCGATTTCGGTGTAGTGATTTTCTGAGTTGATTTCTTTTTTTGTTCCTTCTAATTTATGTCCTAGCTAATTGATAATCAAATGGAAGAAAATATGCTATGATTTTCTTGATTTCCAGCCATGTTATGCTCTGATTTTCTGGGTTCCAACCGTTCACATACTCTGTTGATTTCCAGTTGTATTATGCTCTGTTTCGAGTTCCAGCCATGTGTTTTGCAAGGCACCTTGTGGTAGTGTTTCCTTGTATTTTATCAAGCTAAGCCATGATTTAATTCTTGTTAAGCCATGCCTTTATGTGTTACATGGATGGAGTTAAAGTTATGATTTTTAAGCATGTCTTTCCTATTGAACTTATGGCCTAAGTAAGCTACTAAGGATTTTAGTTTAATCTAGTAAGCTTACCTTGGAAACCTTAAGTTTGCCAACTGCTATATCTATTATTTATGATCTTTTTTAGAAAAATAAGAGATGTTTTCCTGAGCTTCTTATATCCTTAATATGGTTTAATTATGTAGTTGAAGTTTAGGTTAAGTAAAGGATGTTTAAGAGCATGAAGGTGCAAAGACCATTGGTTGTCCAAGAGTTTCAGAATTTTCTTCTATGCTTTTGTTGAAGCCTAATCAGCCGACTTCATCCCCTGTTTAAATTACCTTGGCTCAACCAAAGATGAATCTTGGTATAAAAAACCATTGAAAAAGAAATGATAAAATCAACCCTCTTGTGAGCATTGACCATTTTGTTGAAAGTACCTCCCATGTGATATTGCAAAACTATCAAATGCTCCCCTTCGATGAAAATTTCAAATTTGAAATACCTCCTCGTTCCCTTCCCCTTTTCAACTAAATTCCTACCATTTAAATATTTTAAACAATGACTTCCATCTATCCTTTATGTAGAAAACAATGATCTTTTTAAAAGGAACAACCAATGGGTAATGTGCTTTCATGAGTCTCTTTAAATGGTATAGGATGGGGATTTTAATGTTATGACTTAATGCCATGCTTGGTGGGTAGATAAACGGGTTAAGGAAACGCTTCCTTCCAAGATTGGAATTTAAGTGAGCATGTAAGAATATCGATTAGCTAAGTTCCAAGTAAGGTGAATATTAATGTGTCTATCTCATTTTCTTGAATAGGAATCTATTTTCAAAATTCAAAGCAACCTATTAAGTAAAACTCGCAGGTAAGTAGCTATGACCATGCTCCTTACACAAGTTCTTTTATGAAATGATATTTCTCTCTCTTTTCAAATGTTCTTCTAAAGATAGAGTAAGTATGAAAATATATTATGTATAAGCCCTTATTGATAGCCCCTGTTAAGCATCCTACTACTTCTAATTGTGTGTATGAAGTAAGGTAATGCATCATGAGATTTTATATGCATGCTCTCTCTTAAATAACTGATGCCTTACTTATATATATGCTTGGCATGGCATGAAACCTTTCTCGAAAATGCATATGCATCGGACTAAGGAAAGACAATGAAAATGAATGAATGCAAAAGAAAGGAAAGAATGAAATGAATGTTCAATGTATGAAAATACATAATGGCCACTTAAATGAAAAATGGGTAACCAAATGAATGAATGGGCAGATGACAATGCCGGGTAGTAGTATCTGGTAGTGCACCTAGTACTGCACCCTAACGGAATGGGATTCCAACTCGCGGCCACGGGCAAATCCATTGGTCCAAAAGACCGCTAACCCTAGCATACAGGGCGTAACAGTGTACAATGGCCTAAGAAAGTGAAAAGATAAAAAGTATAGAAAGCATGTTGCATGAAAGTATGGTTTATTTCCTAAGAATGTTTTGTGCATAAAAGCACTACCAAGAATTTGCAAATGTTATATATGCATGTTTTCAAAGAAAGTTTATGTGATTAATAAGTTAACAGCATGGTGTACTGCTTAATGAGTATTAGACTCACTCTTGTGTTTATGTTTAAACGTTCAGGTAATGATGAAGGAGCTGTGGAGCCCAGTACTGCTGAGGAGGGAAGGGCTGATGCTTAGGGTTCCCCAGTTCGTTGTTTGATGATGATTTTGGTTATAGGTTTTAGGATGGGTCCCATGTTGAGGACGTTTTGGGTTATTTACCTTAAACAATGTGGTTCCTTTTTGGATATGTTGTAAGCTCTATGGTGGGGCGATGGTAATGGTGTGACCTCTATGGAGGGGTGATGGTAACCCCTCATATGATGGCTTGCCACCTTTTTGGTTGTATTGAAGGGACTGAGTTCCTTCTTATTTTGAAAACTAATGACATTGATGTTTGAATGATGGACTCTGAGAGTCTCCCTTTTTAGAAATGTTGAATCAAATGTCTATTAGGTGTTCCATCCCTTTGATTAGAAACCCAGAGTGCAAACATTTCCTGTCCGCACGTATCCCACGTTACCACCGTAGTGTAGAACAAAAAAAAAAACATCTTGTAACTATAATAATATATATATATATACAGATGTCAAAATGGAAGGAAATGAAAGAAAAAAGTAAGTGTCCCGCCTCGCTCTATTTTTTTAGAGCGGGGTGGTGACAGTACATGATGACCTGATTTAATCGAAGATAAAGTACTCAAAGAATATTTATAATATAACTGTATTTCTGGCTCAAATGAGTGAAATTTGCAAAACAACGTACATAAAAGAAGAAGAAAAGATGCGATGCTTGACGTAGTACTGTTCATGATGAACACATGAATTAAACATCACATTTTTAGAAAGTTAATTTGAGACAACTCTTTAATATATACAATAAGTACTCGGTGTTCGTCCAAATATTAGATAAATTTGAGATTAATTCTAATTCCTAATTCCTTCGTGATCACTTCTAGAAAATTAATCACTTTTGATTCGACTAAGGAAAGGAGTAGTACTACTCTTGCAAGAATTATACATATTTCTCATTTGATATTTGTGATCAGTATATAATAATTATTAAATTATATATATAAATGTTGAAATGGTCCTAATTATTTAAGAGTTGAAAAGGTGTCAAATAGATCTTTGAGATCATGTATCAAAATAATGATGTCTCCATCCAAGTTTTGTTAATCTATTAATAATGAAAATTGCCGATTTGGCACTTTATATTATATCATAACCAATCACAAATTGACATGACATCATGTCAAATTAATATGCATATATATAGATATATATATATATATAGTACTGATCACATGCCTTTTCATCCAACAACAGTTGATCAACAGTTTATTAACTAATAATTTCTGTTGTGAAAGCCAGTGATCTTTAATCTGTTCCTTCTTGAGTCATAAATATTATATATATAGCAATATTCCTTGTAATTACTTTATTTTGGAATAATCAGAAGTAGCCATGCATGCATGCAAGTCCGATCGATGCATCGCTAGCTGCGGCCTCTCAATCTCGCCACATATTTACCGCAATCCCTCAGTAAGATTAAACCAAAATTAACCGCCTTAATTTCATCAAAACGTACGTACCGGCTATTTCTAATCACACCGACTTGGGTAATGGATCGATGATTTGGCCACCCCAACGCCGGTATAAATATATATAAATATATATATATATATATGTATATGCAATGGCTCATGTAGATCACCACCCCTTGTGGGTGGTACTTGTCCACCCTTTTTTTTTTTTTTCTTTTTACAGTTTTTATAAGTTTTTAAAGGGATTCAATCTAATGTAGGAGTTTTTCTCATGTGTTCTTTAATAAAAATCAAATGTATTAGCTTTCTGTTTCATTTTTACATTTAGGGCATGTTAATTTGGACATTTAGATTATTTCAAAATTTTGTGAATGGTACTCGTGAAATAGTTTGAGTGAAAATATTTTATTGAATTTTGAAAAATGAGAGAGAAAAAATTAAATAAAAATATTATAAAGTTTAAAAATTGTTTGAATATAAATTTTTAATATTATTTTTATTTCAAAGTTTGTAAAAATACTAGTATTAATTTTTGCAATTTGCTTGAAATTTTTAAAAATTGTATTGATTGTGTTTGAATACTAATTAGATGAAAAAGTTAAGATTGAAAATTGAAAAGTGTTTTATGTTTGAGTGATGTTTGGAAATAAAACTATAATATTCTTATTTTTACATACAAGCAAACTATAAAGTGAAGCAATAGGAAGTTACCCAATTAATTATTAAAAATTTGTTAGGACTCGTTTGGATACTATATCTCATAATTCTGTGAGTAATGCTATATATAATCATAAGTTATGCAAGCACCGCTCACTACTTTTAAAAAATAATAAGGTCTACTATTAAAAAATTAATTTTTTTATATAGATCTCAAGTTTTCATATTTACTCAATTTTCTTAAATGGAGTGTGAGGCGCTTGTACGCTCTATGACTACAAATATCATTTTTCTAATTCTGTAAATAGTAATAAAATGATTTGAGTTAAAATATTTTATTGAATTTTGAGAAATGAGAGAGAAAAAGTTGAATAAGAATATTATAAATTTAAAAAATTGTTTGGATATTATTTTTTAATATTATTTTTATTTTTAAATTTGAGAAAATTGTATTATTTTTTATATTTTGTTTGAAAGTTTGAGAAATTTTTTTTAAGTTTTGCGTTTAGATAATAATTAGGTAATAATTAGATAAAAAATTTTAAAATTTAAAATTTAAAAATATTTTATATTTAAATGATATTTGAGAGTCGGGAAGGAAATTATCAGAAGTTTATATCCAAACTTTAGAATCTAAAATGATAAAAAAAAATTATATGAAGTATGTCCTATATATAATATTAATTATATATTTAATATTACGCCAAAGATTTATACCAATATCAATCGTATTGTAAAACTAACTTCATAGATCACGTGTTTCTCAAAAACTTTAGGGGTCTATTTGCCTAACTTATAATGAAGTTATGTTAGATTATCTTTTGATCATATAATTGGAAAAATATTTTTTAAAATTCTTCCCCATATTTGGGAGTTCGAAGAGGGAGATGGAACACGAAATTGGCTTAGGATATTTTATTAAGTATTTAATATTATTTAAAAATTACACATATAATAATAATAAATATTATAAAATTCAATTTATATATATATACTTAAATCTCTTTGGAAGGATATTACTTTTCTTAACGTGGATACAAAGTGAACTGCCGATAAAAATGGAAAAGAAAATTATATTTATAAATCCGTATGAATAACACATCTAACTAGCAAAATGTATACACGGTATAATGATTAGAATAAAAAAATTAAATTTTAAATCTGATGATTGAAGTGACGTGGATTGGACCGACTTGAAAATATAATAATTAAAAAAAATGTGAAACTAAAAAAAACGGACCGGGTATTCAATGTTGAGTATTTGACAATTGGGTGTGGAAGTACTGGTGGCCTCTCATACCCAATTGAAAACTCAAAATTATAGAGATGGAAGTACCACTCCAACGCCCAGTCTTCGCCACCTAATCACTCTTCTACTCTTTCTCTGTCACAACAACACAACCACACGCGCGCGCCCACACAACTAACAAAAAAATCCCACACGCACACGTATCAGAGCATCACAGATCTCTATCTCAACTGTCTGGTAGACCTTCCAGTCAAAACCCACATCTCTCACTCTCTCCTCTCCTCTCCTCTCCTGCCTCGGATATTGTACGAACACTTCAACTATTCTATCTCTCTCTCTCTCTCGAACTTTTATATTTATTTACCAGGTGTGGCATTTTCTGGGCTATTGACATATCCTCCTCAAAGTCATCTAACTTTTTTTTCTTCTCGATCTCTTTAATTTCCTTACCTGCAGGTCTCTTCCATTTACCTTCTCTTCTTTCCTAAAGGTCCTTGCCCACTCGTCTTTTTCTTTGGATTACAGTGGTTAGAGTTTTAGCTTGACTGAACACTTCTCCTAATTTAATTCTGTCTATTTACTGTATCCGAAACCCAAAAGTGGTTTTATTTCTATCTTCCTCTAGTTTTTCTTTTCCCCAAAATGTTCTATTTTGTTTCCTTTCCTGGGGCTGATATTTGATAAAAAGGAGCTCAAGCTGTCTGCTGGGTTAGAACTCAGCTGCAACCATGGCTGCACCGCCGAGTAGCCGGCTTCAAACTATGTTGCAGGCGGCGGTGCAATCTGTTCAATGGACTTACAGCCTCTTTTGGCAAATCTGTCCACAGCAAGGGTAATTTTCACCGGAAATTCTCGTAACATTCTTCTACTCGGATAATCAAATTACTGCTCAGGCTGCTCAATTTGCGTACCTGAGAGCATTCTAGCATTCATTTCCTAATGTTTACATCTATCCTTGTGTACAGGCTCTTAGTATGGGCGGACGGGTACTACAATGGAGCAATTAAGACTCGGAAGACGGTGCAACCCATGGAGGTTAGTTCCGAGGAGGCATCCCTTCAGAGAAGCCAGCAGCTTAGAGAGCTCTACGATTCTTTATCCGCCGGAGAGACAGACCAGCCGGCACGGAGGCCTTGTGCAGCCTTGTCTCCGGAGGACTTGACCGAGTCGGAGTGGTTCTATTTAATGTGCGTCTCTTTCTCCTTTCCGCCTGGGGTGGGGTAAGTACTTTCTGCACTATTGCTGCTAGATTAGTTTTTTCTTTCCTTTGCCTGCAGCCAAATGATTAGCAGGTTGATTTTCCCTCCAAATCTTTTGCTTGTTAACTATTTAATTTACAACCACAGAGTTAAATTAATTTCTTGAAGTGAATCTCTGTGGGCATGATGATCGATCAATATGCATACAAAAATAGAGAACGAATCATGAGTGAATGATTGCTTTTTGCTTTAAACACACAGTCACATAGGCAACAAAATTGTTATATTTCTCTGGGACTTTTGCCCGTCTCTCACATCAGATGTTAGTGAAAGTATTACGAGAATTTCCATTCCAAGATAAGCATGCAGGACTCTATCACAGACTAGTACTTAGCATCCCATTCATTTTTTCCTACAAGGGAGCGAAGTGAGTAGTAATCAGTACAGACTCAAACTGTACTCTCTCTCTCTCTCTCTCTCTCGTGTGTGTACGAGATCGTGAGGGGCGGTTGTGTGAGTAAATGCTACCTGGCTAGAAAATAGGTCTGAGTACGTTTCACTGTTTCAGAAAGAGTAATTGAGGCAGTTGCATGTAAACGGTAGAGGACAAGTCATTAATGTCAAAGGAAAAAAGAGATAACTTTTGTTTGTGGGATTACTTTATTTTCTAAAAGATGAGTTGTTGATGTTGTTGAAACTTGAAATTGACCTCAGATCAATAAGCACGTTGGGTGGTGATCGGATCAGCCATTGTGTGGTTATATATGTTTCTTAATTTCCTGATCTTCATGTCTTTTATAAGTTCATGATCAAGCAAGTTTATTTTAGCCAAATATAGAATTGTCTTTCAAACAATTTTAGTACTACAGAAAACTACTTCAAAGACTTCGGGGGCCAGAAGCTGTCTCGAAAAGTCATCGGGAGTGTCAAATAATAAATGAATTAGTGGTTGGATACCATCGCATGCCTCCCGGAAGAATTTGCTACTTGGGAAAAACAAAACAACCATTTTATATTACAAAAGCACGTAGCTTTTGTAGTAAGATATCTCTCTCTCTCCATAGAATATATAGATACATACACTTTTGGCACCATTATTATTAGTCTGAAAGGGACGATGGTTGTGAATAGTCTTTTGGTTACGATAAATTAATCGTAAAAGGCCGGTTTTATTGTACTGACGGATCGATTAAACATGGATCAGAAATTAAACATCATGTGTTTTTTGACCCTTCAACCCTCATCCACAGATGAGAAAAAACAAATCCGCATCCACAAATATCTTATTTTGATCAAGGGTGGTGATAATTAGTATTGGCAAATTCAAATTCATATTGGATCATTCGCGTCCATGTCATAAATGATCTAAATAACTAAGGCCTCGTTTGTATGTTGAGCAGAGTTGAAATGAATTGAGTCATTTATGAATAGTAGTGAGTTGAGATGGTAGAGTGTGTTTTGTAGAGCCCACCTAAGATGAGTTTAAATAAGGTTTGGATACAAAAAAAACTATCATCTCATCTCATCTAATTATTAGAACTGTCTCAAATTTTCATACAAAATACAATAAATCATTTAATTTTTTCAAATCTCAAAACAAAAATAATATGAAAAAATAATATTCTAATAATATTTTATTCAACTTTCAAATTTCATCTCATCAGAACTCACTAGCTATCCAAGTCTCTCCTAAGAGTATTTCAGATGATTTGTAAATAGTAGTGAATAGTTTGTGAATAGTGGTGAAGTGATTTGATAATATCTGAGAATAGTTATATTCCCAATCAGACCCTTAGTTTTAAGGGTTTAGGATTTTGGAGATCTCCATTATAGGGTTTTTTTGCAATATAAATGTCAATGGTTCTCTAGGATTTGAGGGGGTTACACTTTTTATTACTCGTTAGTTTCATAAAACTCACTTTCATAATAGATGCAAGAGTAATTTTAGCAACTTCACTACAATCATCTGTAGTTTTGACACTTATCTTTCCTTACCTGAAGTAATAGGGGGCGAATACCTTATCTTATAAGATATAAGGTATCTTTCATGGGCTTGGGTCTTTCTTGGGCTAAAGGGATTGTAGTTCTTAATGCCTGGTTCCCTATTCCGGTACCAGAGCCCGTCTTTTGTTAAGGGGGAATGCCCGGCCCAGGGATGAAAGAAGAGCAGGGAATACTCGTCCCTCCCTCTATGGATCGGTCCAGAGATCAGTGGAACAAAGTCGGTCAATGAAACTCGACGACCACTCCTCCTTCTGAGAGAGAGATGGTCGCCAGTACGCATAGAAGTACAGTCTACCTCTATTTAGCTCTACTGGCTTTCTTATACCTATACCAGGAACCCGAGCCCACTAGGAAGCCTTTCGCTCTTTTAGATCGTGTAATGCAATCTCAGATCTTCACTTCCTATGCCCTGAAACCAACCCTATATCTGTGTCCTGGCACTTCATAGAAGAAGGAGGAGCTTCCTTAAATACTTCACTACGCTGGATTTACTCTCTAAGCTGGATTTACTCACTTTTTGAGGTTTGACTATTAGTAATAGACGAAACCAAATGTAGAACGTGAAAATCATGATATATCAAATAAATGAGCCAGGTAGATCAATCACGAATTATTAAAAAATCGATTTGAAAATTATATTAGACGTACGTTGTAATACGATAATTTGTAATATTGGTCATAATGAGTAATGAGGATATGAGTAATGTTACTCATCATCTCAACTTCCATCATCCTTCCATCATTCTATGATGTGGCATTAGATAATTTGAGATTATTTATTATATTTCACTTGTAAACCTATCATCTAATGACATATCATAGGATGATGGAAGTTGGGATAATGAATAGTTTTTTCCTAAGGGTATATAGACGTTGCTTTCTCCACATCCTCGATCGATCATGTGCATCCTAATTTGGTGATCTGATTTCTCCCATCAAAGTGGTTTTTATGAATTACGATGCAATATTGCATGAACATTTCCTTCAAAATATATATATTTATATGCATATATATAATAATGCTACTATATTCTTCTATTTTATTCTCTCATTTTGACCGTTCATGTATTTATTTTATTTATTTTAAATTTTTTTTCTTTTACTTACTGATTGAGGAAGTGATTATTAGTTTATTAGTATTTTTTTATATTTTTAAAAATGTTTAAAAATGTTAAAAAAATATGAATAAAAAAATTAAAAAAGTAAATTTTGCCTAGAGACACAACCAGCGGTCAACTAGCATCCTAGCACCACTCATAGATATATATAAATATATATATATATGTCTATGCACGTCTATATTAAATTGTTAATATATAGCATTAATTACATTATATGAATATTGAATTAGTATGGATGGAATTGATTAATGTAGGTTACCAGGAAAGGCATATGCAACGCGGCAGCATGTATGGCTCACCGGTGCAAATGATGTTGACAGCAACACTTTTACTAGAGCCATTCTAGCCAAGGTCATTGATCTATTAATTTTATCTTTCTACTTTTCCTAATTTCTTTAATTTTCTTCAAACTGGAGCTAGCTAATTAATTAATCAATTATTTTAACTCTTTATTCTAAAGATTTCATGCATATGGACTCATCTCGATTGTACGAAATGCTCACTACAAGAAAACTGTTTATTTACAATCAATTATTTCTTACAAAATAATTATGTTCAATTAAAATTAATCTGTTTTCGTCCCAAATATGTAGTGACTTGGTCATGAAATTTCTCATCTTCATGAACTACGAGCTCACTTTTAATTAATAGTGCTTGCAATTATTTAATTAATGTTTAATTAATTGAGTTGCATTCTTTTTAGGATTCGTTTGGACACTTAGAATATTTTAAAATATCTGTAAATAGTAGTGAAATGATTTGAATTTAGATATTTTATTGAATTTTGAGAAATGAGATAAAAAAAATTGAATGAAAATATTATAAAGTTAAAAAATTATTTGAATTTTTTTTTTAAAAGTTGAAAAAATATATTATTATTTTATTATTTTGTTTGAAAGTTTGAAAAATTGTAATGATTAAAAAAAATTAGATTAAAAAAATTTAAAATTTGAAATTGACAAATATTTTATATATCTAAAAAAATAAAATATGTAGAGAATATCTTATTAACACTTACAATTCTCAAACTAGCAGTAACTCAAACTTGTTGCTTTTGGCTTTGCGTCGACAGAGTGCCCGTGTTCAGACTGTAGTTTGCATTCCCTTAATGGGCGGCATAGTGGAATTTGGCACCATCGATAAGGTATCTAAGTACTGAACAAATTACAACTGTACACGTATTATTATAGGTACGTACGTACTGAAGTTGTCTTTGAAAATTAAATATCTACATGTATGATTGAAGGTGCAAGAAGACCTTGGGTTTATCCAACATGTCAAGAGCTTCTTCCCCGACCACCCCCTCCAACCTCTCCCCCCAAAGCCAGCTCTCTCCGAGCACTCCACTTCCAATCCCGCCACTTCTTCCGACCATCCCCACTTCCACTACTCTCCTCTTTCTATCCCTCCCATCTACCCGACCATCTCCGACCAACCTCCGGTCAACGCCAACCTACAAGAATTAGGACATCCTGAAGATCAAGATTTGGAAGATCAAGAGGAGGATGACGATGACGAAGACGAGGATGACGATGGTGAATCCGACTCAGAAGCCGAAACAGGACGTAACAACCGACCCATTATATCGGCCTCCAACGTCCTTCGAGGGATAGCAACCACCACTTCAGCAGACGCAACGGCTGAACCGAGCGAGCTCGTCGAGATGTCTGAGGACATCCGCCTCGGTTCACCCGAAGATGGGTCCAATAATTTGGACTCGGATTTTCACATGCTTGCCGTGAGCCGATCGGTCAATCCTACAAACCACAACAAGCGCCACGCCGACTCATATCGAGCCGATTCAAGTACTCGAAGATGGCCGTTGGGCAGAGGAATCCAACCCCCACATTCAGGTACATAATGATAAATTAAGGTCGTACAGATGTAGTTAGATATTGGTTTCCAGCTATATATATATATATATATATATGTGTGTGTGTGTGACATAATCAGATAGTACATTCACGCCATACATGGGAGAAATTCGTTTGTGTGTACATTAATCTTCTGATCCTGACCAAAATTTAATTAGTTCTAGGTCTATCGAGTGTGGGTCCAAACCCATGCAACACGTACGTCGCTTTTGAGTTCACGTGTCGAGGAGAAACTATTATAATGGCAAAAAAAAACCATTTTCTAGCTAATGGATGTATTATTTTGTTATCGCTTGTTCATAATCTCTTAATCATGATGTCAATAAATGCATGCATGCATGCAGGAGCCCCTGCAATATTGGACGACTTGGCACAAGAGGACACCCACTATTCCCAGACAGTCTCCACAGTCCTCCAAACGCAGCCCATCTTTTGGGCCGCCAGCGAGTCTTCCTCCATCGGCTACATTCCCTGCTCCACACATTCAGCATTTGCCAAGTGGACGAACCGAGCGCGCACTGACCACCATTTTCACGCCCCGCAGGAGGGCACCTCCCAATGGCTCCTCAAGTACATTCTCTTTAGCATTCCTGTCCTCCACAACAAGTACCGTGAAGAAAATTCTCCTAAACTTCGAGACGGCGCCGATGCCACTCGTTTCAAAAAGGCAACCTCTCAAGATGAGCTCAGTGCCAACCACGTCCTCGCCGAGCGCCGCCGTCGAGAAAAGCTTAACGAGAGGTTCATTATACTCAGGTCACTCGTGCCTTTCGTGACCAAAATGGACAAGGCCTCCATATTAGGGGACACGATCGAGTACCTGAAACAACTACGTGAGAAAATTCAAGATTTGGAGGCACGTAACCGGCAAATGGAGGTCGATCATCAACGGTCGAGATTAGGAGACCTTCATAGGTCTAATAGCTTAGGGGACCTACGGAAATCTAGTACTTTGAAGGAGCAACGGGGTGGAGGAGCAATGTCGATGGATCGAGCCGGGATGGAAACGGATCGGATTCGAGTTGGTCAATCCGGGCAGGATAAGAGGAAGTTGAGGATTGTGGAGGGGAGCAGTGGTGGTGTAAAACCCAAGACGGTCGTGGAGTCGCCGCCGCCACCACCAACCCCAACATCAATGGAGACCAGCATAGAGGTGTCAATCATAGAGAGTGACGCGTTGTTGGAGCTCGAATGCCCGTACAAGGAAGGGTTGTTACTTGACATCATGCAACTGCTCCGAGAGCTCCGGATTGAGACCACGACGGTTCAGTCTTCATTAACCAATGGATTCTTTGTAGCTGAATTGAGAGCCAAGGTAATAATATCATGCTCACTACTAAATTAATAGACACAACACGTAACTCTCATGCACATTATTAATTAATAGTTGAGTCGTCCACATCGTCTACGTACGAGCACAATATTTAATATATATATATATTTATATATATATATATATATGTTGTGCTTTATCTCTTTCCGAATGGTAGAAAATCTTTATGTCAAAAGAAGTTTTTAGACTTTAACCGTTGAAGTAACTAAATTTCGTTGAAACATTATTAGTGTAAGGGTGATAATTAATTCGTTTTGTGTTTCGAACAGGTGATCAAGGAGAATGTAAATGGGAGGAAAGCAAGCATTGTGGAGGTGAAGAGGGCAATAAATCAAATCATCCCCCACACAGACTCTTTAAGATCATTATAATTGCATATTAATAAAATATATCATGAGTTGTGGGGATTAATCCGGCCATGAAATTACTATATACTTACTGAGTCATCGATAAAAGTAGCAAGCAGTGTAAAGTTAATTATTAATTCTAGTATCTTTCTATGATCGACGAACGTACGATGAGATTTAAGAAGAACATTAATTCCCAAGTGTAATATATAATTTAAAGCTAGATTAACCTGCTTTCATAACGCTCTGTCGGATCATACTAAAGTTAACATTTGACTACCGCTAATCATCTTTGGAGCCAATATATAGGAGATGGCCAAAACTAACAATATTTGAAATTGTTAAGCTCTGTGACAACAACATCATCCTTATGGATTAGAATTTACTACAACTTTTTTTTTTTTTTTGGTAGTTGAAACATGCAGTTTCTGTAATTCAAAAAGAAAAGGACTTAAATGTATCAACATAAAGTATTGCAAGATCTATTTGTTGTGTCAATCTCTTGACTTATTCGGGACTTGAGAGGCTTCATTATGCTATAAAAAAGTATTAATGTAACCCAGCAACTCCAAAAAGAGCTCGCATATAATTTGTCGTTCCCTTTTTAGTTCCAATCCTAAACTAATTAAAGCTTTTAACCAGGCTTTTAATCTGATGCTTCAGGCCACATTCTCCACGACTTTTTTCCAAAGTTCATCAGCATTATGGTACGTGTTGACGTCGTGTTTTGCAGGCCTGGGCATGCAACTTCATGCAGGGAGTGTAAGAGCAGTCACCTGCACAGTAACAAAAGGGGGGGACCTCGGGATTTGTTGATCCTCCGATACTTAAGTCAATGACTGGAAATGGAGATGATGAATAGTAGTCAAGACATAAGTACAAGATAGTAGTGATTGATTACCTTGCTTGATGCTGGTAGTGTCTTATTTATATATAGTTACCGATCTAATTTCCACCATAGTGAAGTGTTGCATAGCAGGAGATAAAATACTTGCGTTGTCGATTCGCCGAGCTACTCCTATGCCTTCACCTCACCAAGCTATGAGGTGCTTAGGGTTGCAGTGCATTGCTCAGATCTTAGGCCGCATTGAATGCGGCATGCCTTCTCATTAATGCTGGGTGCAAAACGCCGCAAGTCTTTTCACCTGGAACTGGGCGCTAGGTTCCTTCTCACTCATGCCTCGCCTGCACTTTCCTGTCCCACTCCCCTTTGTGAGTAGGACCCAACCCGGGTATTACATCAGGGCCTTGACCCAAGTGTTACTATTTTTTCCAGCCCATATTGTGCACCTAAGCCCTAATTTGGCCCATGTCTCCACCCCAGTCCAACCCAAGCCTCATATCTGGGTTGTAACCTGGGCCCTGCTCTCGGCCCAATATAAGGGATTTTTCCCATTCACAGTACCCCTCGAATTTTTAGTACACTTGTGGGCTGGAAATTGTAAGAATTCTTCTCTTTCTTTTTTTTTTTTTTCTTTTTTTTGTGAGTCTCTATGATGGTCTCTGACTTAGGTGCGCAGAAGGCAAACGGGTACTTGCCCGTTCACTATTGATGCAAATCAATCTCTAGCATTAACAAGCTTGAATAATCATTAACGCCATCCTCATTAATTAAAGCTTCTTCCTGGCGTACCAACGTTGCTCGGGGTTGGTTCGTTCCACTCATGCGTGCGACAGTAAACGTCATTCCGTATCCCTATAGCCGAGGTGTCCCTTCGAATTTTGTGCCACTATTTCGGACATCTAACCATTCCATCACACCGTTTCTATTTATTTCTTCTTCCTCATTCTTCTCTTTCTTTCTTCTTCGACATTTTTGTTTCGGTTTCCTTCTTGTCTTCTTTGAAATCCTAAACTGCTCTAAGCTTTCCGTCTATTATTACCATGACTAAACAAGACGAGAGTGATCCCCAATACAGGTATTTCACTGGGAAGGGGTGGACGTCGGCCATGACTAAGAACGAACTACATACGTTCTGCAGAAAGTTTCCTGTTCCGACTAGGACTGTTCTTGAAATCCATCAACCTCACGCTACAATGGTGGAGGAGGATGGCTTGTCGACAAGGGTGGCTCTTTATCCTCATATGTTCAACGTCGGGCTGCGTCTACCGTTCTACCATCCGGTGCGTGACATTCTAGATGTTTTGCAACTTGCTCCGGTACAACTCAATACTAATCCTTGGCGCTTAATCATGGCCAGTTGTGTGGCCTTTCGGATCGTTCTAACTGGTTTAGAAGATTACCCCAATCTAACTGCTCGGGAGTTTCTGACTGTGTATCGAATTAATCATCTTTTGGGAAACATCAATAGTTGCCAATCCTATTCTGCCAAGAAATGTTTCACTATTCTGGAGAGGCGCTATTCATCAATAAAAGAATGGCACCGGCGGTTCTTCTTCGTTAGGGGCTCAGAGTGGGAATGCCCCGAGGGAGAAGTCCAGTACAACGAGTTTCCCATTCGATTGGTTTGGGGTAAGGTAACGACCACCAAATCTCTCTCTATTAAGTTATCGGAGAGAGGGGAATTCAGAATTGCTTCTGTAATGTCCTGGATGGCGACTCATCCCACCCTAGCCGAGACTGATTCGTTACTGAACGATAAGTACATTCGGCGTTACAATGTTGCCCCACACCATGCACATGTGCTAGGTCGAGATTTCTTAATGGGCCTACCCTCTCCTCCCGAAGGAAACCGCACGAAGCGGTCCCGAACGGAAGAAGATGCTTCTACTCCTACTCAGCCGATGCCCACCAAGGATATCCTTGCAATTCCTCAGCGTCCTACTAAGCTGAATGTTCCTTGTAAAGAGAAAAAGGGTTCCCAACAAGTTACCCCAGAGGACAGTTCTCACCGACCTACTAAAAAGAGTAGGTCCGATCGAATTGCCATGGAGAGTAGTTATGAGAGGCCTACCAAGGATAGCAATTCTCACAGAGCTACCAAGGTGAGCAGTTGTCACCAAGCTGCTAGTGACCGTAGCTCCTACCGAGCGCTCCTAATTTTTTCCGAGCTGCTCTAGTAAATAATCCCTTGAGAGGTGATTTCTTGAGATTTTGAAAACCTTTCTTCCTCTTTTTATGTTCGTTTAAGCTGAAGATAATAGTGTTTTGCTTTCTTTTCCAAGTCCCACTCGGGAAGATGAGGCAGATGTTGCCATTGAATTTTTATTTGCTTCAGCTTTTAACCACCCGGCGTCTCGAGGTCTTGGTACGGCGATGGGAGCTTTTCCTTCTTTTGAGGAGGTTCTCAGTTAGGAGAAGGTTCCTCTACGTGAGCGACCGACTCCTTTCGAGGAAAGACTTGTCGAGGTCAAAGCTTCCATCGGGGAGTGTTTAGCTGACTCTCCTGTTTCACCTCCGGAGCTCCCGGATCTGACCCCTCCTAGCTTTTCTTCGGTTCCCACTGTCCAAGTTTTCGTCATTCCTCTAGTCCCGCCTTCGGGAATGGACATGATGATTACTCCCATTGAAGATGAAGGCCTAGCTCCCCCTAAGACTATGCAATTGCACTCCGAGGAGGCTGTGGAACAGCCTGAGTCTATGGAGCCGCATTTCGAGGAGACTACGAAACCAATTCCTCCTAAAGTTCTGGTCTCCTCACCAATGTTGGAATAGGCTACCATGATGGTCCCCCCAATGATCCCAGAAGTTACTCCTTCTTTTCAAACCTTTCAGGTACTTGCTTCTTTCATTTTCTGCATTAACTATTTTTCCTTTTCTCCTTTTTATTGTGCTTTAAGCCGAGCTACCTGCTTCAGGAGAACATCGTTTCTCAGGCTGAGTCTTCACCTCTGTCTCGTGAAGACGTTGTCATTGTGGAGGTGGAGGACGGTTCTTCATCTGCGAGTAGTTCCCCCCCATTAGAGGGCTACTCAGGGCGAGAGTTCAGCCCAGGCTGAGAAACAATCAAGTTCTCAATCCGTTCCCCCACAAGGCCCTCAAGTTGAAGTTCCTCATCAAAGCAAGGAGGGATCCAATCTGCCTTCTCTTCATTCTTGAGCCATGTTATCATTAGTTCGTGTAGAACCTTCCTCCTCTTCTGGGCAAGGAAATTCACAAGAACTTGGACCAGGTTATAGAAAGGCATGGGCGAAGTCTTTTGAAGCACTGGCCCAAAAGTTCATACCCCTGTTTGCCAACGTAAGTATCTCTTTTCTACTTTTATTTCGATTTTTTGCATCTTGCTAATAAACTTTGTTCCTTGCTGGTCTTTCAGGCTATCGATCAACTAGCCGAGATGGTTTCCCAAGAGCGGGAGGCTCTCGAAGAAGATTTGAGAACTCAGAGCACGTTAAACAAGCAATTGAACCTGTGAAGAGAGAAGCTGATGGCTGACCTTCGCGCTCTAGAGGTGGAGAATGAATCCCTGAGAGGGGACAACGTGCTCTACTACAAGAAGATCCTTGCCTAGCAGAAGGAGGCTAAGGGGTTGGAGCATAGGATGAAGGTGATGGCCATGGAGATCCAAATCAAGGATAAGGAGATTTAGCTGAAAGACATGGATATCGCTATAGTTCGTACAGAGATGTCTTCAGCGGTAGAAGATTTAGAATCCGTGAAGAAATAACTCGAGGATCTTCGAGTCCAGTCTAATCTCCTTTTTACCAAGAAGGGAGATGCCCGAGCCGAGGTCCAACGGCTGGAGTGCGAGCTGGAGTCTGCCCAGGAAGCACTGAGGCAAAGCGAAGAAGCGGTCGAAATATTGGCAAAGGAAAAGAAACGTACCGTCGAAGTTTGATGCCGCCTATTCCACAAATACCTGGGGATCGCCAAGCAAGGGGATAAGATAAGGGCTTCAGCTTGGGTTACAGTTTCCCACCTAGAGTCTTCTTTGGAAGAGGCTCAGCTCCACACAGACCTTGCTAAATCTCAGCTCGGAAAGCCTACCGATATGCGTGATCAAGCCTGAATTTATGGGTATAAGGAAGGTCTTGAGCGTCTTCAAGAGGTGATACTTGGGAGTCCAGAGACCAATCTTTGTACCCTAAACCTTCAAACTCTCCCACCAAATAAGTTCGCTTATGAAGAAATGCTGACGTGGGGCGTAGACAACCTGCCTTTAGCTTCCCATGACTCTGCTCCTTAGCTCCTAACTTTCGTTCGTGTTACTAGACCCATGCGGGTTTCCAATGTAATTTTGACAATTTCTGTATAAACGAGTATACTTGTATTCCTATATATGTTTTTCATTCTGTTTTCCTTTGTTGCTTCTCCTCTGTTGACTGTATATCCCGATCTTTTGTTGATTGAAACCGAACACACTTTCCCTTGATTGATGAAGGTCGAGTTGGTTTCTTTTTCTGAGTGGCACCCTTCCGCATAGATGGATACCGAACAAGTATTCTTGCATGTGCGAATACCGAGTGACAACCCTTCATATCAACTAAAACTTCTCTCTCTCTCTCTCTTTTATGAGTGAGGACTGAGCAGATAGTCCTGTATGGGTGATTGCCAAGTGGCAATTCTTTTCACTAGACTTCTGTTAACTTTCCACGTTTGTCTGGACATGTGCCGATTCTCTTCGTACCTTTACGCACGTGAATCCTCCAATCTTCTACTGACTTTATGTTGGTCCCGGGGTCACTTCATCGTCGTCCTCTCAGCTTTGTCCGCTTTGAATGTACTTAACTTGCTCGGGGGTTGAATCCATTATTAATTCTCACTAACTTTGCATTTAACTCTGTTCCCCATTAACTCCACATTTAACTCTGCCATTAATCTTTTATGAACCTCGTGCAATATGTCGATTACCATTTATGTATCTCCGAGTCCCAAGGGACAATAATTTCCCATGAGGGACAAGTGGACGCCTGGGGAAGTTTGGAATAATATGGACGGTTGGGAAGATCTCAGGAGTTATGGTGCCCCAAGATGCCAAACGTCGTTCTCACCTATAAAAGGGGCTTTTCCCATCTCTAAGTGATTCATCCGATTCTGCTTCTCTTCTAATTTCTTCTAATCTTGGTGACTCCCCATGCCTTTCCCCTTTTCTCCTTGGTTTCGTGTGGGACAACGCCTTCTCTTATGCTGTTCAGGCTGCCGTTGGCTATGACAGTTTGACCATTGGGGAACTGAGGCGTCCCCACTTCTTGTTCTTGCCCTTTTTCTTATGGTGCCTCACTTGTTCTTACCCTTTTTGCTTACGGGGGTTAACTCTCGAAGCTGTCGCATCAAAACTCCTGCCTGATGATTCTGAGCTTAGTTGGACAAGAAGGTGAAGGCTGAGGTGGACAAAAATGGAAAGACAGTTCAAGGTGGCAATCAACTCTCTGGAATCTATCCATTCCCTCAGTATGCCCTCCCCTGCCAACCTTGAATCCCAATTCGTCCCTGGGATCTAGGCAGGATTCCACTGTACGCCAGCCTCCTCCTATCCTTCCCCTCTCCTTTCCAAGGAGGAAGATACCGCAATGCTAAGGGGCCTGCCCAGTTATATGTGGGGAGACACGACATCCTTCTTCTATTTAGACGAGCTCAAGCGTCCTCCTTCCTTACCAAGGCACCACGCTGCTAATTACCTTGCTATTGTTCTAAAGAAGCTGGGTCCCATTGGACGTCTTTTGGTTCAAGGAGTTTTCTTTCTGTTTCTTGTCATTTCTCGATGATGTAGTTTTCCTTCTTGTAACCCTATTCGAGCAATAAAAATGACTTTATGATATTTTTGTATACTTGTCTGCACGGTTTCCTTGTTGTATTCCTTTTTTGTATATCGGGCTTTTTCGAATTCTAGCTCTGACAAGTCCACTAATGTGGAGTTTTACCGAGCTGCCATTTTCCTTCAATTTTTGCTTCGTTCAATCAAGTGACTGTGCTTGTATCAATGTGGAGTTTCTCCGAGCTACCTTTTCCTTTAAATTTTGCTTCGTTCAGTCAAGTGACGATGCTTGTGTCTTGTGAAGGCCAAACCATATGATTAATAAAATAGTTTTGCGTACCTGGCTGTTCGATTTCTTCCTTTGTTGTCTTTATCTTTTGCTCCCTTTGTTGCCAGTCTAGAGACTGGGCTTGCATCGTTTTATGCACCATTGCACAAAACTCGACATGTCATTTAGATTGAGTTGAAAATAGCTATTAGTAGGTTAGAGCTAATGGCTCAATTCCTATGCTTTATACTTCGTGGATTGGCCCTTATAGGTTGGCAGCGTCCGAGGGGCCTGCTTCCTCACCAACATATTCGGTTCTGCACTATTGCACAAAGCTCGACATGTCATTTAGACTGTGTTGAGAATAGTTGTTAGCGTGTCAGAGCTCATGGCTCAGTTCCTATGCCTTATACTTCGTGGGTTGGCCCTTATTAGTTAGTAGAGCTCGAGGGCCCTGCTCCCTCACCAACGCGTCTGGTTCTGCACCATTGCACGAAGCTCGGCATGTCATTTAGACTACGTTGAGAATAGCTGTTAGCAGGTCAGAACTCATGACTCGGTTCTTGTGCTTTATACTTCGTGGGTTGGCCCTTATAGGTTGGCAGAGCCCAATGGCCCTGCTCCCTCACCAACACGTCCGGTTCTGCATCATTGCACAAAGCTTGGCATGTCATTTAGAATGTGTTGAGAATAGTTGTTAACAAGTCAAAGCCCATGGCTCGGTTCCTGTGCTTTATACTTCGTTGGTTGGCCCTTATAGATTGACAAAGCCTAAGGCCCTGCTTCCTTACCAACGCATCCGATTCTGCACCATTGCACAAAGCTCAATATGTCATTTAGACTACGTTGAGAATAGCTGTTAGTAAGTCAGAGCTCAGGGCTTGATTCTTGTACTTTATACTTCGTGGTCAATCCAGTGATTGGGCTTGTTTGATTTAAGCTGTTTATAGGAGACACAACAATGCAACATTCAAAATTAGTACATGAAATTCAATAAATCACAAGCTTACATTGTTTGAGCCTAGGTTAGCTTTTTATACAAAATACTTCCTTAGATGCTCGGTGTTCCATGGGTACGTCAATTCATGTCCTTCTTGGTTCTTTAGTCAATAAGAGTCAGGTCTCCCGGTCAATGTTACCACATATGGCCCTTCCCATTTGGGGCCTAGTTTGCCTTCATCCTGAGTAGTAACTCCCATTTGTTTTAAAACCATGTCCCCCACTTTGAAGTTGCGTGGCTGGACCCGTTTGTTAAAATATTGTTCAACTCTTCATTTGTTAGTTGTTGTTCAGCTCACTACTTCCACCCACCTTTCTTCTAGGAAGTCCAAGTTTTCCCTCAACCTCTCATCGTTAGGATCTAGATCGAAATGTTGTACATGATATGTGGGTATCACCACTTCAGCCGGTATCATGGCCTCAGTTCCATAGACGAGGGAGAAAGGAGTTTCCCCTGTAGGGATCCTTATTGACGTTTGATATGCCTATAATGTTCTAGGAAGTTCTTTCGCCCATTCCCCTTTTGGCTTCCTAGCTTTTTCTTCAAGATATTGAGTAGCATTTTGTTGATTGCTTCAACTTGTCCTGGAGATGAGTACTTAGTCTTGATTCTGAGCTCTGCGCACCACTCTCAATAATGGGAGCAATCAAACTATCTTCCATTGTCCGATACGAAGCTCTGGAGGATTCCGAAGCAACAGATGATAAATTTCCAGAGTCTGAGTCGTAATCGTTGCTAGAGCTTTCACTTCCACCGTTTTTTGAAGTAGTCGACTGCTACCACAAAAAATTTTATTCATCCCTTGCCCATGGGGAGGGGGCCAATCAGGTTCAATCCTCATTGCGCAAAGGGCCATGGGGAGGTGACAGAAGTGAGTTTTTCTGTGCCCCCGCCGGGGGGGGGAGCAATGAGGAATATGAGCGTATTCCTGGCAACTTTCTTGCGAACTCATCGGCATCCTTGTGAGAGTTTGGCCAATAATACCCTGCCTAAGTAGTTCATGCCGCTAGTGCTCTTCCACTAGCATGGTTCCCACAAACTCCATCATGTACCTCTGCTAGCATGTACTGAGCTTGTTCAGAAGAGATACATCTTAATAGTAGCGTCTCTTATACAAGACCCCTTCTACCAACATGAACCGAGCCGCTCAGTTCGTAATTGTCCGAGCTTCCTCTCTGTCATATGGAAGGATTCCCTCTTGAAGAAATTTAAGAATGTCAGTGGCCCACTCTAGAGGCTGAATGACCTCGATAGTGGACACTCGAATTCCTATTGCTGCTACGTCAATAGTCAGAATTACAACGTGATCCAGGGGTGGTACTTCTTCCTAGCCTGAGGCAGCTTTAGCTAGTCGATCTGCTTCTTGGTTTTCCCCTCTCGGGATCTGATGAATGGAAGAGTATTGGATGAGATCATGCTCTTCTCCTACCCGCTGGAGATACCTTTTCACATTTTCTCCTTTAGTAAGGAATTGTTCGGTTACTTGCCCCACCACTATCTAGGAATCGGCCTTTATTTCAACTTTAGTAGCCCCCATCAATCTAGCAATGGTTAGTCCAGACAAAAGTGCTTCGTACTCAGCTTCATTGTTGGTGACCTTAATTCTGAGCTTGGGTGCGTCGTCAAGCTTTCTCCTGAATCTGTTATTATATGCACTCCCGCTCCTTCCTAGGTCCGGCAGGAAGAGCCATCGACATAGACCTGGCAAGGTCTGCCCTAGAGCATAATAACTATCTCATCTGGAAAGTTCAAGAACTCAGCTACGAAATCTACCAATACCTGCCCCTTAATTGCAGTGCGTGGAAGGTACTCAATTTCGAACTCGCTTAACTTGATTGCCCAGTTAGTCATCCAGCCAGATGTGTCAGGTTTTTGTAATATCTATCTCAAGGGGACATCAGTTTGCAGTTTTATTGGGTGAGCTTGAAAATAAGGCCTTAATCGCCTAGCAGTGATTACTAACGCGAATGCCAGCATCTCCGTCTGGGGGTATCTGGCTTCTGCACCCCGAAAGGCTCTGCTTACATAATAAGCAGGCCGTTGGATTCCTTCTTCTACTCGAGTTAATACGGTGGACACCACATTGGGCGATACAGCTTAGATAGGCAGTCAAATCTCCTCCTGGTGTGGTTTGAATGAGTAAATGCGGATGGGTCAGATATTCCTTTAGCTCGCTGAAGGCCTTTCCGCACTCTTCATCCCATTCTTGTGCTTTCCGTAGGACTTTGAAGAAAGGGTGGCATCAATCAATTGATTTTGCAATGAAACGGCTCAGGGCAGCTATCCTCCCTGTGAGTCTATGGACCTCATTGATTGTTTGGGGCAAAGGCATATCCGTAATGGCTTTAACCTTTTCAAGATTAGCCTCAATTCCGTGCTCAAAGACATGAATCCCAAGAACTTCCTTGATTCGACCCCAAAAACACACTTCTGAGGGTTGAGCTTTATCTTATATTTTCTAAGCACCACGAACGCTTCGCGGAGATTGTCAAGATGTTGTTCTGATTTTTTGCTCTTAACCAAAAGATCATCTACGTAAACTTTCATGTTTCTCCCAATCTAGTTTTTAAACATTCGGTTGAGCAAACGTTGATATGTTGCTCCTGCATTTTTTAGACCGAATGGCATTGCTCTGTAACAATAGAGGCATTGATCTGTGATAAACGCAATTTTCTCCTCGTCATCAGGGCTCATTCTGATTTGATTGTAGCTAGAGTATGCGTCCATAAAACTGAGCAGGGTGTACCCAGCTGTTGAGTCCACTATCAAGCCTATTCTTGGGAGGGGAAAACTATCTTTAGGACAAGCTTTGTTCACGTAGGTGAAGTCTAAACACATTCTCCACTTCTCACTTGCCTTTTTTACCAATACGATGTTGGAAAGCCATTCGGCATAGTGAACTTCCCGAATGAACCCCGCGGCCAACTGGTGGTCTACTTCTTAGACAATGGCCGCATACTTTCCGACGCTGAAGCTGCGGAGCTTTTGTTTGATTCTTTTTGCCTTAGGATTCACACTGAGGCAGTGCTCTATCACTAATTCGTCGATGCCAAGCATCTCTTCCTGGCACCAAGCGAATACATCTTGGTGTTCGATGAGTAGTTGCTTCATGGACTGGCTTAGTTCGCTGGACATCTTAGACCCTATTCGCACAGTTCATTCTGGTTTTTCGAGATCCATTGATATCAAAACTAGCGGCTCGTTAGGCTCTGCCTGCCTTAGGGCTTCTTCGTCCCTTATTTCTCTGTCTAGCTCTGTCAAAGACAGAGGTGGAGGTGAGGTTGCTTCCCCGCAGTCTTCCTCGAGGGCCTCTATAGCTATCGCCTTAGACTTCATCTCCCGAGTGTAGTAGTCTCTTACAGTCTGTTGTTCGCCGCGCACTTCCCCTACTCCTAATGGGGTCGGGAACTTCACCTTCAGATGATATGTGGAGGTCACAGCCTTCATCTGATTCAAGGACAAACATCCTAGAATCGCATTGTATGAGGATGGAGCTTTTACCACCAGGAAATCTATCATAAGGGATGTTGTTTTAGAGGCGGTCCTAGTTAGTACGAACAGAGTGATGGCTCCGACCGGTTGGATTGTGCCCCGTGAAGCCTTTGAGAGGGGTAGGTGCAAGTCGCAACCGATCAAGAGCGATTCCCATTTTAGTAAACGCCTCCCAGAAGAGGACGGTAGTCTCGTTGTGGCTCATTCCTCTTATCTTCATATTGGTCAGCTCAAATCTCCAGATCCTCAAACGTTTTCTTCCTTGTATAGCAATCTTGTGCATTGTGTCCACTACTCCTATGAAAGGAGCAGTATTTGGGAGGAGACGAATCTCGTCTTCGCTCTTCACGTAAGTTCAGGTTCTCCTTGGTTTCGACTGTTAGGTTAGAATGTACACGAGGATCGGGTTTTCCTTGTTGGGCATGTTCTCCTTTGCCCTTAGTTTCGCAAGCCCTCTTTTTGTAGTCCCCTTGGCTCGAACCCTTATAGCGGTCCGCAGTCTTTTTGTTTGCCCTCTCCAAGTCACTTTTCTTGGGGACAGTCAACACCCAAAGCATATCTTCCCCATTTATGTAACCGTCAGCGCGGTCCATAAACTCCCTCAGAGTGGCCGAGGTTTTCCGGGCCATCTCCGTCATAAAAGGGTTACGAGGCCAAATCCCTCCTAACAGGACAGCCAATGTGATCTTCTCACCCTTGTCATCCATTGTCATTTGTTCTCTATTAAAGCGGGAGAGGTATGACTTGAGGCTCTCATCATCCCTTTGCTTAACAGTCAAAAGGTAAGCTGCTGGTCTCCTACTTGTTTGACTGGCCATGAACTGTGTTAAGAAAAGTCGTGCCTACTCGTTGAAGCTATCCACGGTTTCAGGTCGTAGGGAACCAAACCATGCTCGTGTTGCTCCCTTCAGAGTGAGGGGAAAAACTCTACATACAGTATTCACTGGAGAAGCCGTAAAGAGTCATGTGGGCCTTAAAGGTCTCCAAGTGTTCCAAAGAGTCCTTTGACTCGTCATATGCTTCCATCTAAGGAACTTTAAACTTCGGAGGTATAGGTACTACCATTATCTCAGTACTATACGGTAGTTCAGCGTTGGTGAGAGGCTGATCTACCATGGAAGGATGGCCTATTTGTTTAGCCACTTCTATCTGGATTTGCATGTTGACTCTACGACGTTCTTCATCTGCATTGGGATGAGGACGAACCTCAAAGTGTTGACTCTATTGGTCTGCCTCAGGTTCTTCACTATCCCTTCGTAAAGCAACATTTTCTTGCCAGAGGGTCTCCATGTCTGTCATGAGTTTCTGTATTAATTCAGCTTGTTCATTGAATCTCACTTCCATTGTTTCGGACTGAGTAGCTTCACTTTGCGAACGCTGAGAGCGGGTTGTTGTCGGCATACGAAGGACACGCTAGTTACGAGACAATAAAGATCCTACATACAGCGTCACTATTGACGTTGTGTTTCACGAGCCTGGGCAACTTCACACAAGCAGTGTACGAGCTATCACTTGCACAATAACGAAAGGGGGGGACCTCGGGATCCGTTGATCCTCCAATACTTAAGTCAGTGACTGGCGATGGAGATGATGAATAGTAGTCTAGACGTGAGTACAAGATAGTAGTGATTAATTACCTTACTTGATGCTGGTAGTGTCTTATTTATAGTTACCAACCTAGTCTCCACCATAGTGGAGTGTTGCATAGCAGAGATAATATGCTTGCACTGTTGATTCTCTGAGCTACTCCTATGCCTTCACCTCACTGAGCTATGAGGTGCTCAAGGTTGTTGTGCGTTGCTTGGATCTTGGGCCGCACTGAATGTGGCACGCTTTTTGCTCTGGGCCTCATTGAATGTGACATGCCTTCAATTCTGGGCCGCATTGAATGCAGCATACCTTCTCATTAATACTGAATGCAAACCGCCGCAAGTCTTTTCACCTGGAACTGGGCACTAAATTCCTTCTCACTCAAATCTCGCCTACACTTTCCAATCCCACTCCCCATTGTGAGCAGGATCCAACCCAGGGTACTTCATTAGGACCTTGACCCCAGTGTTACTATTTGCCCCAGCCTATATTCTGCACATGAGCTCTAATTTGGCCCATATCTCCGGCCCGGTCAAACCCAAGCCTCATATCTGTGTTGTAACCTAGACCCTGCTCTCGGCCCAATATAAGGGATTTTCCCCCTTCACGGTACGCTTATACCATTCATCATAACAAGGTCAGGCCAGGTTGGTTGCCCATTGGAATTTTCAGTTTTATAATCCGTCCACATGCATTTCATGAAAGATCGACTGTTGAAAGGGGTTAATCTAAAGTATTTTGCTCTAATTATTAAAAAAAAAAAAAATTATAACTACAATTTCATTCTTTGATTCATGTAAAACGCAACATCACGAAATGGAACTTGAACGTTAATAACCAATTTTCAACAAAATGGTCAAAATTTTGACGTAGCTAGCGCCACAAGTATCACAAAAGAAACAGGAATCACACTAACTAAAATTATGCACCTGCACAAGAAATCTTCTCCAAACAAAATTTCAAAAAAAAAAATACAAAAGGGAAAAAAAAAAAAAAAAAAACCAAAGACAAAAAGATACATCTATGCGAATCCATGCAGAACATTCTAACATCTTTACGAATTCCAGGACCAGGCAAAATCAAGGCTTTAACGAGTACGGAATGTTCTGCTTTAACAGGAAGCTACTTCTCACATAATCTTCCCACAACCTAGCCAACTAAATTCAGTCCAAGCATGGAACAAGGAAAGAATGAACCAGGAACAAACTAGTCATCAGACACAAAATTGGCTAACAGGCAGATAAATCCTCAATACAGCATCTCATTGAAGTTGCCATCGCTCATCTTCTCCACATCCTCTTGGGACAAAAGCGTTTTACCACTGCTGCCACCGGCCTTATCATATGGTTGAGCCATCTTCCTAAGGAACTGTACCCAGATATAAAAGAACATTTATAAATTGCATCAGCATATTGTATATGATAAACAGCCTGCCTATCATACTGAAATGACTCGTACAAGATACGAATTTTGAATTTTTTGTCATCCTGCCTTTACTTCTCAAAAAGAATTGTCATCTTGCTTTGATACTAAACCACTCAATATTGTCTGATGCATAAATTTAAAACTTTATAGTTCTACAATTTGCAATTGGTGACTTTGTTTTCCACTCAAAAGTTCCCCAAAAACTCAACTAGTGAACCAGAAAGATCTGTGGATCTGCACCTCAGATCCTTGAATCTTTATATGTTGAATAATGCTACTTCTCCCGACAAATGGG
This sequence comes from Pterocarya stenoptera, assembly GCA_003123785.1. Classification (NCBI taxonomy): domain Eukaryota; kingdom Viridiplantae; phylum Streptophyta; class Magnoliopsida; order Fagales; family Juglandaceae; genus Pterocarya; species Pterocarya stenoptera. The sequence continues at coordinate 276,854 of QEOT01005719.1, read as the reverse complement.
TCCAAATCTCGACAATTTTTTTTTTTTCTTAGTGATTAAAAAAGTGTTTTTTAATGATGTTGTGAATTTTTTTTTTTTTTAAATGTGTAAGGGTATAAAAAAATGAATTAAAAAAAGGCCAAATGGCCTTATCGGGACCCATCCACGGGCTACACCCTCAGTGGGTGTAGCACGACTCTTATATGTTTGGTCACCAAAGCCAGCTAGCATAGTGGCAAAGGCTGGTAGACAATAACAACCGAGATTAGGTTACTGTTCCTATCGAACTCCCATGCACAAGCCCTCGTCCTTCCCCCCAAAACATAGAGAGAGAAAAGGTAAGACTAAAATAGTGTTACTTGCAAAATCCAAATCTAGGTCCACGTTTCCACAAAAACTCCTTAGGTTCATAAATTTCACAATTTAACCCTGATTTTGATGAAATTTGCAATTAGATTCTTTCATCCATATTGCGTTAAATAAAGTGAATTAGTGGTATCAATGCCATGTGTCACCAACGCCATCTGACACCCAAAGAGAGTATGCCACGTGTCCAACATTTAACACATCCACTCTAAAACATTAAAAATTCTGCCACATCATCTTAAAAAAACAATAAAAATAGTTAAAAACTAAGGGCAAATAAAAATACAGAAACACACCCCTCCCAGCCTGGGTAGAGAGGGAGGGTGGAGACCCCCTGCCCTTGAGGCACTCCGCTAGAGTGGCTAAACAACCACTAGGGGTGGCTCGCAAACCACCCTTCATGGGGTGGCCCATTCAGGTAACCTGCAAACCACCAACTTGCAGGGTTGCTGAAGGGCTACGTAGCATGGATTGGGCCCACAAACCACCTCGCTAGGACCACCCCTAGACCACCTAGTGAAGGTTGCTAACAAATCACCTCCCAAGGGACTAGCCTGCAAGCCACCTCACATTCAGGGTGGTTTGGGAGCCACCTTCACAGAGTGGTTCAGCCACCCCGTGATAGTGGCTCTCTAACCACTCACAGGAATGGCTCAAGACAACGGGGACACACCCTCCACTACCCCTTCCCATATGAGGAGGGGTGGTTTAATTTTTTAATATTCAACTTATTTAGTATCTTTTAAGTTCTGTTGGTGGTCCAGATGGTTTTCAAAGTTAATTCTATTGGGTATGGAGGAGGCTGAGTGGATGGAAAGTGTTTGAGGAATATGAGATCCTTGTGGTGTTGAAAGCTTTTGGATGTGTTCTCTCTGGATTTCTTTCAAACTTGTCCTTGAAATCCCCACTCAAGTAGAATGTGAAAATGGTCCAAGCAGAGTCTAGCAAATTGCTCCTGGGATACCCCACAAAGTGTAGTTCCCACTTAAAAGAGATGAGAAATATATCCTATCTGGACCAAGGACAGGTAGATAGACTATTCAGCCATGTAAAAGTGCCTCATTCTATTACTTATCGAAAAAAAAAAAAAAAAAAA
>QEOT01005719.1:174098-272690 GCA_003123785.1 Pterocarya stenoptera | reverse complement strand
AATAAATCTAGCTCTGGTGCAAAAACTTGAAAAGATGTTTGTGGTTGTTGAAAAGTCAAAAATATATCAAGCATTAACTATATCTTCTTTCATACTGGATCAAGCATTTTTAACCATATATTTGCCCCTGCCAATAAGTGAACTGAGGGCTTCTCGGACCTTCCCACAGGCAACAAGTTATGTACATGCCAATCCCCCAGGGATAATTTTTTGGACTTGCATATCTATCCAGCAGCATCTCTCCAACTTTTTGTTCATTATTGAAGTGCTTAGTGGACATATTATACAGCACCATGAACTCAACTCAACTTTGTTTCATGTTGCTATTTAATAGAAGAAGCAGCTCATCAAACATAGATATGATTGTAAACAAATATCTACAGTTCCAAAAATAAACAAAATCAGCATAAAAATGTTTTGAAATATCCAAATGAAAGTTTAGTATTACTTCTGGAGTAGAAAAGCACAAAGCTTCGTCGATCTATACAAGAAGAAAATATGTGATAAACAGAAAGTATGAGGATATACACCTTTTGTCAGCAAAAATCATCATCCCATAATCAGCCTTTGAGCGGATCACTCGGCCCACGCATTGAGCAGCTTGTCTCTGTTGCAGTAAAATTCAATTAATAAAAATATTAATATCTCCCACAAAAAGGAGAAATCCTGAAATCATACAGGTATGATATAGATGCTTCTTTGAGACAAGGGCCAAATCCAATGGAAGCATACCAAAGCATCAAAAGTCAGAAAATCTCCTTCCTTTATCTGAAAGGTATCCCGTAGATATTCCAACCGGGCAAGCAAAATCCTGCAAAAACCATGCTTTCATCTATCACATCATAAACAATGCAACTTCAGAAACTTTATTCGAACTGTAACATATAGATCTCTCACAAACTAAAAGTATATAGAGCTGAAAACCTACTTAGTTCCCAAAATCTCTTTTCAGAAAAGAAAGCTACTAACATGTCATCCTAAAACTCACTTGCTCAATGTGTATTGGAAAGGGACACCAAACATGATGACAAGTCTACCATAATGGCGATCAAAGTCTATACCTTCAGCAACTTTTCCCCTGCAAAGTACAGTATTTTCAATTTAATTGAACCTTGATCAACCATAAATCTCCTCTTATTATAAGCAATCATTTTAAGAGCCAGCAAATGACATGATGATACATAGAAAGATACAGTGGTATATGGAGACAGAAAGTCTGATCCTCAAAATTTAGAACGAGTGACCTAGGAATGCAGAAATTTAACAAAATTACAACCTGCTTTCGGCAAAATTTAATCTGTCACCACGAGTCACTAAAATTTCCATAACATGGCAGGGTGTTCTTGACAAATATAGCATTAGTGTGAAGAGAAAAAAATCTGCTCAAGTAGTTGATAGCCCAAGACTTTACCACGCATCAGACGATGGTCCCATATCCTACTACTGAGCTTACTCCATTGCATTCTAGAAAAATTCGACTGCAAAAAGCATTCAAAAATATATTTTTTCTTTCCCNTGCTTTCGGCAAAATTTAATCTGTCACCACGAGTCACTAAAATTTCCATAACATGGCAGGGTGTTCTTGACACATATAGCATTAGTGTGAAGAGAAAAAAATCTGCTCAAGTAGTTGATAGCCCAAGACTTTACCACGCATCAGACGATGGTCCCATATCCTACTACTGAGCTTACTCCATTGCATTCTAGAAAAATTCGACTGCAAAAAGCATTAAAAAATATATTTTTTCTTTCCTGTCCAAAACTTTAACTCAAAACAATTCTTGGCGCTCACAAGAATCAAAATGCAACACCCGAACCCAAGAAACTAAATATCTCTACTTTGCAAGGTGGAGAAGGGCAACTAGGTTTCAGAAGTTGAGAACTAACAGTCCAAACTTTCAGAATCATAGATTTTGACATTTAGGTTATGTTTGTTTCAACCTAAAATGCTCTCAAAGCTTATCCAAATAAGTGGGTGAGTTTGGAACATACATTTTCTACAATAATCACTAATTTCCCCGTCATTTGAAATCCCAGAATGGTAAGCACAGAAAATCATAACCCACCATCAGAACTGGAAAAAAATACCCCAAAATCAGAAATCATTACATTTAACAGCCAAAGACTCCTAAAAAGTACCATGATCTCACCCACCACCATTCCTGAAACAATCCAAAACTGGAAAGGGCTGGATCCCTCAGCCAATAACCTCCTAAAAACACCATGCCACTGATCCAATCCACAAATTCACACAAATCCAAGTCAAATCCCCATAATTTAGACACTTCTGCCCTTCATCAATAATGATGACTTGAGTGAAAGTTTACTTTCAGATTGTAGGAAGTTGGGTTCTCAGTTATTATTGGCTTTCAAGCAGCTTTTCTTAGATTATGGATAAGGCTGCAAATTGGAAGTCAACAAAGACGAGAGGGAGAGTGCAACTTCCTGAATGGCATGCACTGAAAATCATTACCCACCATCAGAACTGGAAAAATAAAAAAAACAAATCAGAAATCATCACATTCACAGCCAAAGGCTACTAAAAAGTACCATGATCTCACCCACCACCAAACCTAAACGGTCCAAAACTGGAAACATCTGGATCCTCAGCCAAAAAATCCTAAAAACACCATGCCACAAATCCAATTCGCAAAACCATATGAATCCAAGTCAATTCACCAAATTTGAACACTTCGGCCCTTCATCAATAATGGTGACGAGTGAGAGAATTAATTTTGGATCATAGGGAGTTTTGTTCTAGGTTACTATGGGGCTTTTAAGCAGCTTTCTTAGATTATAGCTAGGGCTGCAAATTGGAAGTGAATGAAGAAGAGAGCAAGAGCGAGACGATTGATCAATAGGGAGTGAGGATATGATACCTCATATGATAAGGATAAAGGTAGGTGGTGAATGAGATCTCGCATTGCTTGGAAATGAGTGGTTCTTGCTCTTTATAAGGTTCCAATGGAACTCCAATTGTATCATTGACTAATCATTTTTGGAGTATAAGCAATGTGGTTTGAGCCTTCTATTGGGGCGTTACAAATGGTATCAAAGTCTATCCCAACCAGAAATGTGAGACTTGAGCCGTGCTACCTACAACGGGCAGGCCCGACGAGGACGTCGGGAATTTAAGGGGGAGAGATTGTGATACCCCCATATGATAAGGATTAGAGTAGGTGGTTAATGAGATCCCACATTGCTTGAGAAGGAGCAACTTTTGCTCTTTATAAGGTTCCAATGGGACTCCAATTGTATAATTGACTAGTCCTTTTGGAGTATAGGTCATTTGGTTTGGACCTCCTATTGGGGCGTTACAAAAGAAGAGAGAAGCATTTTTTTAGGGGTTTCAGAACATCAAGAGTTGCAAAAGGGTTTTCTCCTGTTAAATTGACCCGAAATACCTTTACCATTGGCTTCCATTTTTGGTGTATGGTACAACATAGCACAGAAGATTTATCCCCTAAAATTCATTTTTTGGTTGCACCAAATATTGAAAAATGCAGTGAGACTAATAAATACAGATTTGAAGGATACCTTTATCCCCAAAAAGATTTTAAGGTATCATAAAGTGAGACTAATACGATACCTAGCAACGGAGAAAAAGATAGCCCCCCTCCCACAATCACAAGCCTTGCGATAGTTGTCAAGAGCCAAAGTAGTTTCTACAACATCCTGAGTCTCGATGAAGACAAGCTTATGCTGCATTATATCCTATGACAATAGCATCAAGAACCTTTAATCAAAATCAAGAAGGCAGTGGGATCAAATTCAAGGAAACAGAGTTGAAAGAAAGAGAACATGGATGGTGCATATACCTTCAAAAGTCCATTTTCATTCCAACTATTCACTATTCCATCCATATATGAGTAACTTACGAAAAAACATACAATCCCATCTGGAACAATAGATGCCATCTCCACCAAGAGCCTTCCATAGTTTCTCACAACACCCTTATCACTTCTCATGTCAAATTTGGTACTGACAGGAAGTTGGTCACTGAAACAACCAAATTACATAGATATTTAGTGATGAACTGAAACAGATAATAAAGTTAATCAGATTTCTAGCACACTATTTACAAAACAAAGATGAAAGCCTATAAACATTATACGCCCACTAAAATGCTAACAGATTTAAGTAAAACTTATACCTTCCACGAGTGAGAACCATCGGACATATGCAATCTCTTGTTAAGGACATTTTAAAACTCCGACTGACAACTGGATGGAAATTAAGAAGGCGGGGGTAGAGATCAATTGGACTTAGAGTTCCAGATGTAATGACAACTGACTGAAATCGATCAAATACGGGCTTTATGGCAAGAGAAGCATCGTGGCAACTAAGCTGAAATTCCAAATACAAAGAGAAAACACAACAAGTAAATAAAATCTTGATTGCTCCATTGCCAAAAGATATAAAATTTAAACCTAGTAACACCATTCCGACGTGCAGGGCAGGAAGAGGCAATGGGAGAGCTCTTACTTAGAAGGCTGCATGCCCAAACATATAGAAATTAAATTATCACTTATAAAAAAAAAAGCATATAGAAATTAAATTATCAGAACACTCCACTCATTATTATCATTACTAATGATGCTGGCAAAGTTTTTTTTTTTTTTTTATAAGTGGGGTGTGCGCAACCAACCTGTAGCACAGGGTCAGGAATATGCGGCATTCTCTCATCGAAAGGTTCGATTATAATTGAAAAACCACGAGTGTATGTCCCAACAAGTGTTGCAAAGTCACATATTGTTTGTATATGCAAGAACTCATCTGTGTCAGTGATTTCAAGTGTCAACATTAGTGAATGTAGTCGATCATAACAAAATTTCAGTGTTTTTTGATCAATTCCAGCATGGGTATTAAGAGAGGAAACAAAAGCAACAGGACCCTCCTTCTCAACATTCTCAGTTTCCAGCCGCCCCTCCAAATACTGGACCAATCTGCGTAAGACATGCACAAAGTGCTCTGCTCTGCGAATATTTCCAGGCACGGCCTCCTTCAAAATATCATCAGGTAAGGCTGGATTAGAGAGCCAGGTGTCCGTGACTGCATAGAGAAAGAAAGCGTAGCTCATGACAACTAAGGAAATTGTCAAACAGAAATCTTGGGTCTTAAGAATGAAATATTAATTTCAGTGCACTCCACATACGTGCCAGGTTTCCTCTCTGTGCCAAACCCTCAACAAGACGATTGTATTCTGCCCGCAGTCTACCAGCATCTGTGGCCTTGAACCTTCCTACCACATTGAACAATATAATAAAGAGCTATATCAAATTTTAGTTCAAGGTTCAAAGAGTTCAAAATAAAAACCATAACTGTGAATAATTCAGCCACAAGTTCTTGAGAAACACACCAGACTCAAACTCAAAATGAGACATACAGATTAGAAATAGAAAATCCTCGGCAAAAAGGTCAAACCACTTTATATAATAGGGGCCCATATTCTGCCAACATTTACAAGAAAAATCTTTCACTTCTGTCAAACAAACAACTATGAACCTAATATGTTGTATGAAACAGGAAGAAATCAAAATTTTGAGAATAACACATACTTCTCAATCTCCTGACGCATTTTGTTAAGATTCCTTCTGGCGCCTTCAAGTGTCTGCCTTCTCACACTAACACTAAGAGCCTCAATACACACATTATCAATGTTATGCGCCTCATCAAACACCACAACAGATTCCCTCTGCATTTCCTTAGATATAATCCCAGCCACCTTGGGATCCAGCAAATACTGGTAACTATAAACCACCACATTTGCAAACTGCACCATATGTCGTGCCAAAAAGTACGGACACCACCCTTTCTTCTTTCCGTACGCCCTCAGATCCTGCAAACATAGCAACAAAATTGAATTCAAGAATTGGACAACATCCTAGAGATTTTGGAATTCCAGAATTAGTAGATATATTATCCAATTTTTATGTATGACTTGGATGTAAGAAATAATCTGGGCCATTTTGATAGTTGAAATTAGAGGTGATAAGCCAGCATCATTCATAGCAATCGTTTGAAACTAAAGATGATAAGTCGACACAATTCTTACTAATTTAATTATCAAAACCAACAGCCATAATCAGATTCATCCTTCCAACCAAAGTGGGGAGAAATTTGCATATTTTTTACAACATTTTCACTATGCATCCAACAAGGATATGGCAGGAAAGAAATGAGTTGTGTCTTCATTAATATTTAGAAATCTTGATTCACACAGCTGAATTCATAAGCCAAGCTGCAAATACGTTCCAGCTACTGGAAAATGATGACTAACAATCGGTATGCAGCTACTGCAGCTCTCTATTGCATTGCTGTCAATAGGGCTTTTCCAGCTCTCTTTCTCTATGCAGCTACTGCAAATAAGTTCCAGCTACTGAGTCAAGCCAAGTTCATGCTTCAAAGCTCTCTATAGGGCTTTTCCAGTTCTCTATCGCATTGTTGTCAATAGGAATGCTTCTGTGTCGGATCTGATGGTATTTTCCCATGGTTCGCACCAGTGGGATGTTCAATTTAATAGGGATCATTCATATCAATAATATTTATCTCTTACATATCAAAAAAAATTAAATTCAATAATAAGGATATTCATGATTGCGAAATGGATAATGTTTCAGAATTTTTCAGTTTGATATAGTCCACAGGAGGTCTAATGGAACATGGGGATAGGATGCAGTGGAGGCCTAACGGGGAGCAAGCGGTTTACAATGAGATTGTATTACAAGATGTTATCATCACATGGTAATGTTCCTTTCCCATGGAAGAGTATTTGGAGGTCTCGTGTGCTGCCTCCCTTGGGAAGATTTTGACCACAGATCATTTGAGAAAGCAGGGTCTCATTGTTATGGATTGGTGTTATTTGTGCAAGAAGAATGGAGAATCAATAGATCACTTATTACTGCATTGTGAGGTGACAAGAGTGTTGTGGAAAGAGATATTTAGAAGAGTTGGTGTGGCGTGACTTGGGTTATGCCTATGAGGGTGGTGGATTTACTAGCTTGTTGGAAGGAGATTCAAGGTTGTCCCCAAGTGGCGGCAGTTTGAAAGATAATTCATTTGTGCATTATGTGGTGTATTTGGATTAAAAGGAATGCTCAGTGCTTTAAAGATAGGGAGCGTAAATGGAGGAACTTCAGAACTTTTTTGTACACACATTATTGCTATGGTTTTCAGCCATTGTGCTTAACGGAACTAGTGTTCATGATTTTCTGTTCTTAATTTCTGATTCCTAGAATGTATTTAGGTGTTCTTTTATATACTTCTTGTGTACCCAGGCTTGCGTACTTCAGTCGTATCAATAAAATTTTCATCTTACTTGTTAAAAAAAAACAATTATCTATCACAATCGCAGAATACTCGGAAATAACTCATAAAAATCAACGAACAAAGAAATACAAATTAAACATGAATCCCAATGCCCCAATCAACAAAACACTCAAACCTCAATTCGCTTCTACCTGCAAGGTATAAACTCCGGGCGGCAAAACCGCACTGGACCCTGCCCTCTCATACTCCTCGAAGAACTCGCACGTCGGCACATTCGGATTCGCTGCCGCCGCGGCTCTGACCCAACTGGCCGTCAACCTCCGGCAGCCGGCGTCCACAGAATCCCGATTCTCGGCCGCAAGAACCCGCGGATTAACGCAGAGGTTCTTGCGAGAGGAGAGGCCAACAGCAAGGATCTTAGCGCGGTCGCCGAGATGGGTGGTCTGGTAGTTGTGGAGGAGCTTGAGCTCGGCGAGGGTTTTCTCCATCTCATGGACAGTGCGGGTGCAGTAGATGAGCTTGACGGGGTTGTGGGGCTTGGAGAGGACGTAGCTGGTGATGAGGGAGAGGAGGGCGATGGTCTTGCCGGTGCCGGTGGGCATTTCGAGAAGGCAGTGACCCTTGGCATCGAGGGCTCGCTTGAGTTCGAGCATGTAGGCATATTGCTCTGGGTATATGTTGTCGTAGGGGAAGTAGATTGTTACGTCCTCTATTTGGAACTTCATTGAAGGCTTTCTTTCGCTTCGGAATCTTTAGGGGTTTTGGGGTTTGGAACTTTGGAGAGAGAGGAAGAGGGCCAGTCAAGTGGCTTTCAAATTTGAATGTAGCAGAGCTATTCCCTTCTCTGCTCTTGACTTCTATTAATACATGTGTTTTATGTCTTTCGGGTCTCTTTCATCGTCAATTTGGGGCAAAGCGATTACTAATTTGTCTCTCTTTGTATTCATAACTCACTTTATCTTATCTCAATTCATCTAATTTTTATTATTATTAATTTTTTAAATTTTTTACATAAACTATAATAATTTTTTTTTTTAAATCTCAAAAAAAAATTTCTAAATTCTCACACCAAAACAATCTTACTTTTTTAAATTCTAAAATAATATTTTCAAATTTTCACACTAAAATATAATTAACAATCTTACTTTTTCAAATTTCAAAAAAATCTTTTTCAATTCCCACACAAAAATTAATAAACAATTAATTTTTTTAAATCTTAAAATAATAATAATATTAAAAAATAATATTCATAAAATATCTTATTCTACTATTCACAAACTATCTCAACTCTCCTCCCAATCCAAATAGTCCTGATCATTTACACTGCACATCATCTTCTGCGTCCCATAATTTTATCTATAAATATTCATAAATAAATTTTAATTTTTTACTAATATTTTTTATAAGATTATTCCAACAATTATGTTTATAATAATTCCAATATTTTATTTGATATTAGAAACATGATTTTCTCTAATTTCTTTAAATATTAAAAATACTCTCTTTATTAATGTAAAAATAATAAATATAATGTTATTGGAGTTTATAAAAGCTCATATGAATTACATTATTTAATAAGCAATTATAATTTTAAATTTATGAACAATTTATGCAATAAATTAATCGAGCCAAACTCGATTGAGTTGATTTTGAGTGACTTATCAAATAGTCTTATTTATTTATAGTTTTAATTACCATATCTTTAATTTCAAATGGAGTTATTTTACTTAGCAGTCCCCTGCTACATACTTGCTAATGTTGGTTTGTATTTTGTATTTTGCATCTTTTTTCCTCAACAGATGTGTGATGTAAGATTTTGAGTACAAGTTTTCTTCCAAGCGACCTAGTATGAAACCACAAAGATTTTTCCTCTATTTTCTCGCTTATGTTTTTCTTTAAATTTAAATTTGAAGAAATCTAACTCAAAGCTACAAAATGAAATCAAAGGAAAGGCCATCAATGTATTTTAGAATATCGAATGCCTCCTTTGAACACTTAGAATATTTTAAAATATCCGTAAATAATAGCGTAAGGGAATTTTCCCCTCACTCATAAGCTCATTAGGCGCTCGACCGAGAGTAATGAGTTTCGCTCCAATACCCGGCCTCAGGGCCCAAACTGAGTTAGATATATAATAAACTGAATTAGATAGATATTAAAAAATTTTTCAAGATTCAAATTTTCCTTCAAGATCCATCAACTTTACATATTCTTTCAACTCCTAGATGTCGATAGGTTTGGTCCTTAACCAATTTTGGGTGCAAATGAAAGTTCCAACTGTCTCTGGAGACTATGAACTCCTAAAAAGATCCAACATGCGTCCTCCAATACTAAATGCGGATTCCGAGGCAACGATGGAAATGGAGGTGGCTAACATATCACGTGCTACCTCAGTAAGGATGGAATAACTGGTGGCATTAACTCTCCACCAATCCAAAATATCAAAACTGGATGCTTTTTGTACACACTCCTCTAACAAATACCTATCTAGTTCTAATATAAACTCCATAAACCCTTGTTTCTGAAAGTATTTCTCTAACTTGATATCAAGTTTAGTCGATGTAGTAGTAGTAGTAGAAGTAGAAGTAGTGCTTGGCCTCCCTTGAGCCACATTAGAACTCCCCCCACTAGCCACACAAAATTTGTTATACTGCTCAATCAAGCAACTTAATAAGAGTTTAACCTTAGCCTCTATCACATCCATTTGCACTGTTTCAACCAAAACCTCATTGACACAAAAGCAACATATATCATCAAGTTATATGTGCTACCCCAATACTTTTCATGTTTACTTTTCATATTTATGCCCATGATTCTAGTGATATCATGACTCTTACACATATCATTTAATGTATCTTCAATTGGGCAGAGTTTCTGAAAATATACATTAGCCGTCACATACAAAGAACCAGAATTATTCAATGTAACATCATAAAATATTTTCGACAACTTTACAAAAATCTATGTTTTTATCCAATTATCACTAGTGGGGTTCACGAATTCATTATCCACATACATATAATAGTGTTCAAAGGCTTGTTTGTATTTTTTAGCGATACTCAACATCAAATATGTAAAGTTCCATCTAGTAGGAACATCCAAGCAAATAATCCTCCCACTAATATTTTCCTTTATCGCACAATCCTTAAACTTGGCAAATCTTGACAGTGAAAACTTCACATATCTGATGACATCGCTAATCCTTGTTACAAATTTATAAACATCTCTCAAACCGTCCATAATAATCAAATTCAATATATAGGCAGCACACCGTATATGAAGAAACTCACCACCCAATATGGTACAATCACTATCATTTATCCTTCTCCTCATGTAATCAACAGCAACATCATTAAAGGAGACGTTATCAACTGTGATAGTCAAAATCTTATCAATTTCTCAATTATCCAACCTCAAGTCTAACACCCTCCCAATAGTTTTTTATTATTTGACATTTTTTTTATGCAATCTCCAGTTGCAATCAATAAAATGTGCAGTAATGCACATGTAGTTCATATTTTACACCGATATCCAAGTATCGATGGTTAGACAGATTCTTTGATCGTCCAACAATTTCTTTAACTATATCTTCTCGTCGTTATACAACTTAATACAATCCAATTTTAAAGTGATTAAGGATAACAGAGTAAATCAAGACTCTAAATTAGCCACAAACTCAACAAATCCTTCGTGTTCCACTAGCCGAAAAGGCAAGTCACACCTAATAAAAAGACTTAGCGATTAACACCCTAAGTTTTTCTGCATCATACTTCCATAGACCTTGTGAGTTACGCACTCTTCCATTTGCATTCCTCTTAACAGTAGGGAGAAGTTTCACATACATTCTGAAGATGGTATATCATAAATAAAATGTCATTTTTGTAATGGCAACTGTATAGCTTAGCACAATAGTTGCACTGAGCTTTTGGATTATCCTTGTCAATACGTTGCACTTTAGTAAAGTGTTTCCAAACCACAGATTGGTTACTACGTATTTTTTTGGATTTATTGGATAAAGGTGGAATGGAATAGGTAGGTTGTTGTGTATATGTGAATGAATGGATTTGAAGACTCCCATGCTCCTCCACATCCACTAGAATAAAAGAGGAGTAACCACCAACTCCCTGGATTGTACCGACATTACAACTCATAAAATCTTCTTCAATCTGTCATTGAGTAATAATAGAAAATTAAAGTATTTGTATAACATCCAAAAACAACTTGTACTGCATAATGCATGCATTACACACTTAGTTATCTGATGTTATTGCAGAGTCAGATGTTAATCAATGAGTCATAGATATTTGTGTTGTCAAAAGTTCTTAAAACATTTAATTTGCATATGCACTGCTCCTTTTCTTTAAATTGCACTATAAACTATTAATATGCATGGATTACCATCTCTATTTTTCAAAGGCAATGTCCACAAAGTTTTCCTTTTGTTTGGTGGTAGGTCATCTCATCAGGACAAGCATTTAAAAAAATAAATATGAATAGAAATAATCATTGAGTCATTGTAATAGTAAAATTTTGTCTATTAAACAACCCAGTAGTTGCTTTAGATCACGAACTACACAAACCACCAGATGAACATATGTCATATAGCAATCAAACTACATTTAATTAACAAAAACTCCCATATAAACCAGCAGCAATAATAATAAAGATTAATCATAGAAACCCATTTGAAATTTGGGAAGAGTTCCTCTTTGGAACAGACCGTCTGTTGCTAAGCCATCAACAGCATCCAATACAAGTGTTCCACGAAAGCAAGCCCACACAAAACCACAACCTCTTCCGAGCCTCTCACAGACTTCAGACCGCCACTTGCTACAACCTCTTTATTTTTGCAGCAGTCCAAACTCCATACCCACAATAAAAATCGAAGAGATAAAATTACAAAAAATGAAAAAAAGTTTAAAATGAAGAAAAACATACGAATCTCTAATCGCCAAAAAAGGGAATAGCCGAAGGAGAATAGAGGCAGAGACAAATGCATCCTGAAATAGCACAAGCAGATGCATCCTGAAATACCAAAAAATGAGAAAAGTAAAAAATGAAAATCAACAAAAAAATCAAAAATTAAAAAATGGAGAACATTATAAATCTCTAATCACCAACCATTATACACAAAACGACAATTTATTGATAATAGAACTACTTGGATCGCTACCTCATCTTTTGGCGCTTCCTTTTCAACCTCTTATGCGCTACTTCTTTCACTTGGCTCTTATGGTGATTGGGTGGCTATGTTTGTTTGCCACCTTGCTTCTAGAACTCTAAAGTAGTTCGAAAAATGCTGTGCAAAAAGCAATTTCTGGTGAAGCTTATAGTTTAAGGAGAGAGAAAACGCTTGAGCCGAGAGAGAGTAAGAGGATGGTGGAAACGGAAGACAGGGGAGAGGGGTGGGTTATGTGGGGTTTCTTCTAGTATGCAGGCACATGAGAATTAAAATAGGAAGTCTATTTGTCATTCACCCATCGGAGGGTTGTTGTTTAGGGATTATTAGATAGGTCGGTTTGAAGATTTTCTCATTTGGTAATCATTTGTGACATTCACTCAATGCAAAAATGTCAAAATAATAGGCATGCTCAGATCATTATGAGGTGAATAAACTCAACCATAAACCCAAAAAGAAAATCAAATAGATTTTTTATTTTTTGAAGGGAAAATCCCATGGACGATACAAATTTGCACATCTTTTTTGTTCTATAAACCCAATTATTATTCATCATCCATCTTCACACTTGCCAGAAAAAGAAACCAACCCATCAAATAATTATATTTCATTTCTATAAATCTCTTTCAACAGCTAGAGGATTAAAGAGAACAACAAAATCAAATCAGTAAATCATCTATGGGAAAGGAGGTATTGGTCATGGTAGGAAGATCTTGGAGATTTCTCCATGCCAATACTCACTGAAATACTCGAGACAGTACCATGCCAGACAATCAAACAAATAAATAATCATTACAAACACAATGTTTTCTTACAATCTAAATCAAAATAATACCACCAATAGAGAAAGTGAGAGAGAGAGAGTGTGTGTGTGTGTGCGCGCACGAAATGGAGAAAAAACTAACATTGGTGTAGAAGTCAATGTCAGAGCGAAAAAGTGAAGATGGCGACCACGAGGAACTAAGCTTCGATCAGCGGAGGTATAGTGATAGGAGGCTAGGGTTTCGGCACGAGAGAGAGAGAGAGAGAGAGAGAGAGAGAGAGAATATGAAGATGAAGATGAAGACGGAGACAAAGTAAGAGATGGCGGCTAGGATTTCAGCACATAACGGAGAAAGGCTAGGGTTTCGACAGACAGGCAGAGGAAGCTAAGTTTTGAGCATTGGCGCGTGAGAGAGAGAGAGAGAGAGAGAGAGTCGAGGGGATGGGATCGATAAAAAACAAATCCAGTTTGAATAAATAGTCTTAATTTTACTATTAGTTACAAACTTCTCATTTCATTCCATTAATCAAACAAGGGCTTACATTTTCCTTTTTTTAAATATTGTTAGTGGTTGCTTGCGATCAAATTTCTGTCATCTCCAGTCACTTGATTCTGGCGAGTGCCATCCCAAATAACAAACGCAGTAGTGGCTAGAAGTGATATTGAATAATCAAGGTCGTTTATGCTTTTGGTTTGAAAATTTTGATGATTATCTAAACACAAAACTTGATATAATTTCTCCAAACTTTTAAATAAAATACAAAAAATAATATAATTTTTTTCAAATTTCAAAACAAAAATAATACTAAAAAATAATATTCAAATAATTGTAGAACTCTCATGTGTTGATTGGAGATTTTAAGGTGTATAATCATTTTTAAATATGCATATATTATATGATTTTCAAAAATTAAATATAAAGATGATCTCATTGATTTTGTATATATTGATCAATCTATAGAAAACGAATTATTTTTCAAAATTCTTTAAACCAACCGCTTCATTTTTCTTGTCCTTTCATATAAAATTAAAAATATGTTGTCACATTATAAAACAACATATAATTCAAGTAAAGATATAGGAGTAAGTATAAACTTATCCAATAAAATGAATTTAATTCTTTCTGTAGGTAATCATAGTCGTGCTCGGTTTTATTGTGAAAAAACACACACACCAACGATGGCAACCAAAGTAAACAAGCACACGATCAAGCAAACACACGACACACAATTTATATGGTTTGGCAATTTGCCTACGTCCACAGAGCTGCAGAAATCTTATTAACTAGAGGAGATCGTAATCAATAAATCTCAACTCACCCTCTCTAGGTCTTTTGCTCTCTCACACAATATGCACTCATTTGACTATTGTTCTTTTTGAAAAATATACTGAAAATCGTACACAGTAAGTTAAATATTACATATTTATAATAAACGGTGCTAAAAACCCTAATTGGCAAAAACTAGTTCTTTCGATTGAGTGGTGTATCGAGCGTACCTCGAGTGAACAACCAATCAATATTGGCTTGAGTGATGTTTCAAGCACAACTCGAGTGAACATTAAGGTTGTCTCGCTTGAGCCCACTGTCGTGCAAGACTCGAGAGCACTCGTGGGTTGAGTTTCACTCGAGCCCACTATCGAGCGCACCTCAAGTGAACTCACTGGTTGAGCTTTGCTTGAGTGCTAGATCAAACGAACTCTTTGTTTCTCAATTTTTTGCTCACAAGTCAGGCTCCACATACAACCCAACAATCTCCTACTTGGAGATTGGTTCTCTACATGCCATCTATTGTTTCTAGCCAAGCCCTACTACCACCTCTGTAGCTCACATATTCTTCAAGCCAGAAGATGCACTGAAGTCAGGCTCGACTTCAGTTTCTTATGTACATCGCCCTTAGTCAGCACATCCATTAGGAGACACATAACTCTCATTGCACTAGGAGTATTCATTCTCGAATCGATCCTGACAACCTTGCCAACTTCCCCAAGCTTACATGAGGAACGACAAAGCTGACTCCATTTTGCTTCCTCATCTGTTTTGCACGATCAAGCATACCTTTTTGCACTTTTGTATTTTCCTGCATATCACTGGACCCTGATGTTAAATACAGAGAGTTAGATCTCTTACCATGCGACAAGATCAACACACTCTTAGTGATCTTCCACACTCCTCCAAAGAGCGCTACTGCATAACCGTCATCATCAAGCTGTCCCATAGAAATCGGGTTTTTTTTTTAGATCTGAAATATGTCTGACTTACTATAAAGTCCACACGCCCCTGTTTGGAAATGTGATGCGCACATCACCCACTCCAACTACATCCAGTGCCTCTCTATCAGCCGCATATATCTTCCCAAAATCACCAGAAGCATAATTTTGTATGATCTCTCGATGTTAGGTGCTATAGAACAAAACCCCCTAAATCCAACATCTAATCATCAATGGAACTGTGCACTGCAAGAACTAAGGCATCATGTATTTCTTCAGCCACTACATTCACAGCATCATCCTTAGCACTTTCTTGATTCCTGTAATTTCTCTTGATGTGGCCTGGCTTGCCACAACTCCAGCACATGATTTGTTGCCCAGATATCGTCTTAGCCTCGTTTGTTTTCAGAGATGAGATGAGATGAGTTGAGATTAAAGTTAAAAAGTTAAATAAAGTATTCTTAAAATATATTTGTTAATATTATTTTTGTTTTGATATTTGAAAAAGTTGAATTGTTTATTTTATTTTGTATTGAAATTTGGAAAAGTGTAATGATAAAATTGAGATGAGATGAGATGTTTTCTGAAAACAAACGAGGCCTGCTTTTGGAGCTTAACATGTCATGTCCTCTACTCTGATTGCAACATTCAAGGTCGATTCCGAACCCGAGAACTCATCCAAATTTCTTCTATGTACCTCTTCAGCAAGGATCACATCATGTATGTCGTCGTAGTTCAGTTTCATCTCGCTGGCTGAACTACTCATAGTCATCCTTATGACCTCCCAACTATTTGGCAGCAATGTCAACAGAATCAACGCCCTGATCTCATCATTAAACTCAATCTCTACATAATAGAGTTGATTTATGATCCTATTGAATTCATTCAAGTGTTGGGCCACAAATATACCTTCTAATATCCTCAGATTGAACAACTTCTTTATTTGGTGCACTTTCTTATTCACCGATGGCTTTTCATACACACCTGACAAAGCCGTCATGAGATCCGCCGTGGTTCTCTCCTTATTAATGTTGTGTGCCACTATTCTGGACAAGGTTAGCCGAACAATCCTCATAATCTATCGATCTAACAGGATCCACTCAGCACCATTCATGCTCTCTAACTTCTTTCCCAATAGTGAAAGATGAAGCCTCTTTCGATAGAGATAGTTTTCAATCTGCATCTTCTAGTACCCAAAATCAGTGCCATCGAACTTCTTAATCCCTGGTGCTTTCACTTTATCTCTAGTCATTGTTCTCCTTTAGATCCAACTTTGACTCTTGATACCAGTTGTTGTAAAAAAAAAATGCACACACACACACCAACGATGGCAACCAAAGTAAACAAGCACACGATCAAGCAAACACAAGCACACAATTTACGTGGTTTGGCAACTTGTCTACATCTATAGAGCTACAAAAATCTTATTAACCAGAGGAGATTATAATCACTCAATCTTAACTCACACTCTCTCACACAATATGCACTCACTTGACTATTGTCCTCTCTAAAAAATATGTTGAAAATTGTATACAATAAGTCAAATATTAGATATATATAGTAAACGGTGCTGAAAATCTTAATTGACAAAAACTGGGTCCTTCACTCAAGCGGCATGTCGAGTGCACCTCGAGCGAACATCCAATCAACATTGGCTCGAGCAGTGTGTCGAGCGCAATTCGAGCGAACACTTGAGTTTATGTCTCGCTCGAGCCCACTATAGCACGAGACTTAAGCGAACTCACGGTTGGAGATTCGCTCAAGCCCAATGTCAAGCGCACCTCGAGCGAAGTCTCTATTTCTCAATTTTCTACTCACAAATTAGGCTCCATATATAAACCAACGCAACTGGCCAACACACAGTTATTCTTAGAAAAAATAAATCGCTACAACACAAGTAATTTAAATATATATTTTTTTTTTATGTCTCATCATCAATGTATTAGGTTATGGTTGTAAATAAATAAAATGTTAGACAATCCTTTCAAATTTGACTCCTTTTTTTTCTACTTTTTTTTTTTTTAAAACAAAGTATAGCTTATAGTTTTATTCAAGAAATCAATGAAATGTTCATTACATGCTTTCTCACTCAACAGCGAGCTAAGAATTTTTCTAGGACCTTACTTAATCCATACTCTCTCTTTCAACATACTTATAGCTAACTTTGCAAGTTTACAAGCTACAGAATTTGCCTCTTTGTATGCAAAGTTGAGACTCTAGCTTTGCCTTTCAAACAACATCCTTCTTGCATCTTTGACCAGAACACCATAATTATTACAAATGTCTTCATAATTGGTAGCAGCTTTAACAATAATCTGGGTATCTCCTTCCAGGATCACATGCGACAACCCCAGTTCAATGCATAGAACTGTTGCTCTTCTCAAAGCAAATGCTTCATCACTAGCTGGCTTCATGATATAACTAATAGTTGAACATAAAGATGCCAAGATATCACCATCTGAATTCTTTATTATAATTCCAATTCCTACCTTTTTTTTTTTATTATCTACAACAGCATCCCAGTTGGCTTTTGCATATGTGCCAATTGATTTCTTCCATTTGACATGTTGCCTCACTATAGCATGTTGTTGGTGATCATCTTGCACCTGACACTGAGCTGAATAGAAATCTAGTAAATTTGTTTTTGCAGACTTGTATAATTGTCTCGAATTATTAAATTTGTTTTAAAAAATCAGAGAGTTGCTCCTTAACCATATCCTCTTCATAATATGGGCCGCTAGTTCTATATCTTTAGCTTTTAATTTCTTAGAAAATTTCTTCTGCAAATCCAAAAAGTATACATCTGACATTGACCACTTCTTAACTGGGCTATCATATTCAATCCAAAATGCATGGACTATAGTCTCTTATTCTCTTTCACATATTGGGCATAAGTCTATGTCAATAATCCTCTTCTTAAATAGGTTACTTCTGGATGGAAGAATATCATGAGCTGCTTTCCATATAAAATATTTGATAGAACCAAGAACCCTTAAATTTTATATTAATTGCCAATCAGATTGTGCTTCATAGTAGCTTGAAGATTTATATTTCGACATTCTCATTCTATTTTGCTTTACTGTAAAAATTCCTCTAGTACTAGGGCCCCAAATTATTTTATCCTTAGCACTAGTTATACTCAGTGGTATATTCCTTATACCTTCAGCCTCTTCCATTGTGAATATTTCATTCACTAAGCTATCTTTCCATTGCCTGGTTCCTTCATCAATTAGTTCACATACTTTTGCTTTATTGTTCAATACTTTTATAGGTGATTGGACTCTGTTTGAAAATTGTATTGGAAACCATTTATCATACCATATCTCAATATGCTACCATTCCCTACCCTTTATACCAGTCCTATTTTGTTCTGATTAATTGATGAACACGTGCTTCTCTATATCAAGGATGGTCTTGACCCCAACTAATTTCCCATTCTTGTAATACTTCTCATTCATTATTAATGCAACAAGAGTTGTAAGAGTTGTAGGATTTTGAATCATCCTCCAACACTACTTTGCAAGTAAGGCTGTCTTAAAAATTTCAAGATCTCTAAAGCCTAACCTTCCATTTTTCTTTGATTCTTCCATCTTGTTCTAACTTCTCTACTAAATTTTATTTCAATTATTTTTGAAGCCCCACAATTTGGATATCGTGGAAGTTATTTCTTTGCAAAGCTTTTGGGATAGCTTGAAGACACTCATGAAAAAAAGTAGATAGAGCTTGGATTACTGCTTTGACTTGATTCATGAGGTAGTGATCATAAAATTATAAATAATAAAATTATTATAAAAGTTAGTTCAAATGAATATAAGATTTTAGTCCTTTTTTTTAAAATTTTTTTATGTTTTCAAATGTCATTTTATTTTAAATATATATATATATTTGTGGTACCACGTCAATATGGCCAAGTGAGAGCCGAGTGAGAGATAAAACTGTAACAACATAATAACAAATATCTATTGAAAAATGCTATAAGAAAGCCTTACACCACACACCTTACCTAACGAACTTGTGATTTATCATTTTTCTTATTATATTTAAACACACATATTTAAGCATTAAAGATATAATGACAAAAATAACAAATCACATATTAATTAAATAAATGTGTGTAGTATACGATTTTCATTTAGAATTTTTCTCATCTAAAACAAAAGATATTTAGGCCCATTTGGAACTTAAACTGAATTGATATTCTCAGTTTAGTCTAATTTTAAATTGAGTTTAACATTCAAATACTCAACTCTCAAATCACTTATCTTATTTCAACTCAAAATCTCTTTATACGTGAGACTTATGACCTTTTCAACTCAACACCTCTTTACACGTGGGACTCATAATCTTTTTCAATTTCCTATAAATAGATGGACTCTTCTACCCTCACCGCTCCCAGCTCCCACTGGGAGCCACCGCAGTTATTTTGGTGTGTGTGTGTGTGTGTGTTTTTTTTTTTTTTGCTTTACATGTATTTTTTTTAACATTTTTAAATATATTTTTTTTAAAAATTCACAATATCATTAAAAAAAATACTTTTTTAATCACGAAGTAAAAAAAATGAAATTACAAAAAGAACAAAAAGGGAGCGGTAGCTCCGAGCGAGAGTTGGGAGCAGTGAGACTAGCATTACTCTAAATACATATAAACTCATGTTAACATTCAAACACATCTAAAACTTATCTTAGGTAGGTCTCACAAAACTCACTCCACCATCTCAACTCACTAATATTCATACAGAATTCAGTCCATCTCAACTCAACTCAACATCCAAACGAGGCAGTATGACGTGTTTGGAAATAGATCTCGTCCCAAAATTATCATCTCATCTCATCTCATTTCACCTCATCTCATTCCCAAATATAATTAAAATACAAATATTTTCAAACTTTCAAACAAAAACTAAAAAATGATTCAACATTTTCAAATCTTCAAATAAAAGTAATATTATAAAACTATATTCTAACAATATTTTTACTTTATAGTATTTTTTATGCAATTTTTTTTCTCTCTTTTTCCAAAATCTAAAAATATTCAACTCAAATTATCTCACTACTATTCACAAACTATCTTACTATTATTCACAAAATTCTCATCTTATGTCATTCCCCAAATGAGCCCAATCTAATTTATGATAATTAAATAACTCGTAAACAACTCAATTCACCGTAATAAAATATAAGAGTGTTAGTATTGGTTTAATCAAAATCATATTTAAAATTTAGCTAAAAAATATGTTTTCTATAAATCCAAAATCATTCAAGTCATAACTCTACATTAGATTAGGTAAATAATAATATCATATTATCTTTTTAATAAGAATTTTTTAAATTTATTTTTCATATTTTTCAACTCCGCTAATTATACGTTAATTAATAAAAAAATTAAATTATTATTTTTCAATTATTATTTTTCCTCAATCTATTTCTTAACTATTAGTTGGGTCTGAATTTTAGAATAAGATATTAAAGCACTTGAGTCTGATTTTTTTAGAATAAAAAAATACTTTTAAAGATGAATAATATATTTTCAAATACGAAGAAACACTTAAATAATGTAGCTCATATTTTAAGTTCTTATTGTTCGACTATTTTAATACAGATCATTCAAGTAATATTTCTTCACATTTTTTAAGATGACATCTTTTCCTACGTTAAATTCCAACGTTAAAAATAGAAAAAGATGGCAGACAATTGCAGCGAGTTTACATCCTTTTCCTACGCGCATGTGAAGAACTCGTCCATGACCCAAAACAACTTTCCTCATCACGTATACTTGCGTACCAAGCACACACGAACATACTGTGGCGCGCACTCTCTTTCTATCTCTCGTTCTCGCTCTTTTCAATCAAATCGGAGGGGAATGGCGGGTCGCTCTGTCGGATATTCCAGAAGCTCCGGCGGCCGTACCGTCGTGCGAGTCGTGGTTGCTGGGGACCGCGGCACCGGGAAATCGAGCCTGATCGCGGCAGCTGCCTCCGAATCCTTCCAAGAGAACGTCCCTTCTGTCCTCTCTCCCACTCGCCTTCCCGCCGATTTCTTTCCCGATCACGTTCCCGTCACCCTCATCGACACCTCCTCCAGGTACTTGCTTCTTTCATATGTATTTTGTACATTCGAGTGTGCGCGCGCGCGGGCGCTGCTTTGGAAGCTGAGGAAATTGAACGAAAACGAAGCTTTACTTATTGCGTATTATGTCGTATTTTATTTCTGCTTAAAATAATTTTGTTTGTAATTTTTATTCACCTAAAAGTTATTCGATTCGAGGATGATTTAGTTGAGTTATTGATTAGCATAATTTAGTGGCGAGCATTTCACGATTCGATTTTTAAGTTTACAAGTTAGAGTCTCGCCAACCGCCCGATCATATTATTCAGAGACTTTTCAATTGCGTTTTGGCGTGTGTACCGTGTACCGTGAACGTCTGTGTGCTTGCCTTTTTATCATGTAGAAGAGTATGCAAGTTTATGATTGAGTTTAAATGTTTTAGCCTGGAGAATAGAGGTAAGCTTAACGAAGAACTGAAGCGAGCTGATGCCATCGTGTTAACATATGCCTGTGATCAACCTTTGACGCTTAGTCACCTGAGCTCTCACTGGCTCCATGAACTTCGTCGCTTGGAGGTTCGAGGATTATATATTAATACTAACAATTATCATAGTTGTTATTGTTTTTTCTGTTTTTAATTGTTTGCCACCTCCATGCTAGCCAGTAAACTAATGCTGCTCTATCTCTTTGCTGTGTAACAAATTGGTAGGTAAAGGTACCAGTTATTGTTGTTGGTTGTAAACTAGATTTGCGAGATGAGAACAACCAGATGAGCCTGGAGCAGGTCATGTCACCAATCATGCAAAAGTTCAGGGAAATTGATACATGTATTGAATGTTCTGCAGCTACCATGATTCAGGTATTGAAATTCCTTGGGGTTTTGTTGTGTTTATAACTCACTGGAATTCACATTTGGTAAGTGAGTCTTCCACCAGAAAACCACAAGAAAGATGGTTCTTGTTTGTTTTCTTGCTGGTGTTATTAAGTTTTAACATTGGGAAATGCTTGATCTACAAATGGTTCTTATAAAATGAAGCTTACAAAGTGACGTGGCTTGATATAGTACATTAGATTGTAAAGTACCTTTTATTGTAAAGTAGATCTGACGTATCACATGAAACCACATCAGTTTGTAAGCTAAGGGGATGTTTGGAAACATTTTTCATCCTATCCTATCTCATCTCATTTCCTTTCCAAACATCATTCAAACATAAACACTTTCAAACTAATCATTACAACCTTTTCAAACTAATCATTACAACTTTCCCAACTTTTCAATAAAAAACAAGAAAAAAAACTCAACTTTTTCAAATCCTAAAATAAAAATTATATTAAAAAATTATATTCTAACAATATTTTAACTTTATAATATTTTTTATTCAACTTTTTTTCTCTCTTTTCCCAAAACCCAATAAATACTTGTCTCAAACTATCTCATTATTATTCACAAACCATCTTACTACTATTTACAAAATTCTCATTTCATCTCATTTCCCAAGCATCCTTTAACTTTTATAAGATCTCTTTGTAGATTTAGCACTTCTCTTTAACATTATTAGATCGTAGGGTGGGAGAGGATGATAAGATTCTATGGCGCCCTTCGAGGAAAGGAAAGTTTATTGTATATTCATCCTACAAGTCTATTATCATGCATACGCAAACCCATTCCCATGGAAGCCCATTTGGAAGACTAAGGCCAACCCATTCCCATGGAAGCCCATTTGGAAGACTAACTTATTAGGAAAGATCCTCTCTATAGATAACTTAGAAAACACTGGACTATTATATTGGATTGGTCTTGCATGTGCAAAATGAGTGGGGAGACTGTTGATCACCTACTACTTCATTGTGAGGTTGCCATAACTCTATGGAATGAATTCTTTGCTAGAGTGGGTGATGCTGAGAGTGGTGGTTGACTTCCTAGCAAGTTGGCAAGGCCTATGTGGAAATGCTCAAATCACGGCAATATGGAAGATGGTCCCAATTTGCCTATGGCAGTGCCTTTTGGAGGGAGCGGGATGAAAGAAGCTTTGAGGAGCACGAGCGGTTAAAGGACGAACTTAGAACTTTTTTCTGCAATACCTTCATAGGTCTTTTGTAATAGATTTAATGGATTGAATATCCATGATTTTCTTGTATTACTGGCCACTCATGCTTAGGTGTCACCCTTGTACACGTCCTTGTACTTCGGCTAACCTTTAGCATTAATAAAACTCTTTGTTTACTGATTAAAAAAAACATCATCAGATCATACATAAGTATAGGGGTTAGGGGCCATTAATCATAATACTATGTTATATCTCTACTCATTGTCTTGATAATGGAAAAAAAAATCTAAAGATGCGGGAAAGACACACCCTTAGAGAAGTTAGAAAGATAAAATCTTCTTTTCCAGAGCAAAGGTCATTGAGTGGTACGTCTCTGACATTACTCCTATCATCTAGTGCATGTAGTACATGTCTGCATCAAATTATTTGCTTCCGTATTGTTTAAATGTCATTATTTGGTTTATGTATTTGAGGTTGCTGCTGAGTTTGTAGGTCCCCGAAGCTTTCTATTATGCCCAAAAAGCAGTACTTCATCCAACAAGCCCATTGTTCGACCAAGAAAACCAATGTTTAAGAGAACGATGTGCAAGGGCATTAAGAAGGATATTTGTACTTTGTGATCATGACATGGATGGTGCCCTGAATGATGCTGAGCTGAATGAGTTTCAGGTTCCTTTTATGTGTCTTTTTTATAATATCCTCTTTCAGTTTTTTTGCAAGCCTTATATTTATATTTATTGGCTTCTGAAGTTTTGTAATTTGTTAAACAGGTTAAATGTTTTAATGCTCCGCTGCAGCCTGCTGAAATAGTGGTTGTTAAAAGGGTTGTTCATGAGAAGATACCTGCTGGAGTTAACCAGCTTGGCCTTACCCTTACGGGGTTCCTTTTCCTCCATGCTCTTTTCATTGAAAAAGGCCGTATTGAGACCACTTGGGCTGTCTTGAGGAAATTTGGCTATGATGATGATCTAAAACTCAGGGATGATTTTCTTCCAATTCCATCTAAGCGAGCTCCTGATCAAGTATTTCTTGATCTCACTTTCTTGCTTTGATTTTTATGAAGTTACGTTGCAAGTTACTTTCCAAAAAAAAGTTTCCTTGTTGACTACCTTGTCATTTTTCAAACAAGAGGTTGGATGTCACACACATATTTGGCTAGAAGAACTTGTTCTAGGTTTGAGTTCATTGAAGCATGCTTATGATGGCTATCATGCAAAAGTAAGATCATTTTGTTCCTTCCATAGGCACCAAAGAATGCATATAGGCACCATCTTCCACACAACTGTGATTTATGGAATTCCGTCCAAATTCTTCCAACTGGTAAGGAGCTCAACCACCATAGCAAGCATAACCCAGGCTATCTCCAATTTTCTAAAGACGTTATCCCAAAGCGATCTAACGACCTCACAATGCAATAGAAGATGATCTACAATCTCACCATTTTTCCTACACATACAACACCAGTCCACAACAATCACCCGATGTTTCCGTAAGTTATCCATAGTCAAGATCTTGCCCAAAGATGCTGTCCAATCAAAAAACAAATCGCCTTAAGAGGAGTCTTATTTCTCCAAATACTTTTCCATGGAAAGCTATTGTGTTGTGGGTTGATGAGGTTCTTATGAAGGAGCGGACAGAAAAATTGCCTTTTCTAGTGAGCATCCACCACAATTTATCAGTTCCTTGATTGCTCAATCCCATGGCATGCAAGGTTCTGAAAAAATTAGCAAAGCTGCCAACTTCCCAATCATGAGCCGCCCTCATAAAGTTCACATTCTAGTGGATCGAGCCACTGAACATCTCCATGAGATCCACCACTGATGCTTCCTATCCACCCCAAATCCTGAAAACTATAGGGAATGTGTCTTTAAGGCTCGATCTCCACACCATAAGTCATGCCAGAATCTTATTCTAGAACCGTCACCCATCACGATTCTAGTGTGTTGAGGAAACACCCCCAACCTCTACATATTTGCTTCCATATTCCCCTCCATTCGCCCCTTGTACCTGCCTGGTACTCCAACCCCCCCTTCCCCCTCCCAACATACACCTGTATTTAAAATCAATCACCATCTTCCATAGAGCTTCCCTCTCCATGTTATACCTCCTCAACCATTTTCCAAGAAGAGCCCGATCGAATACCCTCAAGCTTCTAATTCCCAACCCGTCAATAGAAATTGGAGAGCATACCTTATCTCACTTGATTTGGTGAAACTTAAACTCTTCCCCTAACCCACTCCAAAGAAAATCATGCTGAAGTTTCTCTATACTTGATGGGGATAACTTTCATGATTTTCTTGTATCTTTTCTTCTTCTAGATAGGTATTTCTCTTATATACATCTTGTGTAGTTGTGTTGTGTCTTTTGCGTTTTTTTATGAAGATTTCTCAAGTGTAAAAAAAAACTTTAGTAATTAAGTGATTTAAGATGCTTCATTATTGCAAAGTTAGAATGTCTTTAGTTTCTGGTGGTTTTTAAAATAGTGAGTCCCTGTATATTTAATGGCTGCAAATGCATATTCACATATGAGAGCTTGCTATGTGTGCTGTGCTGTGTATGCACCAATATTCAAGGAAACATATAACCTGGATTGTTGCGCTGCAAATTCATGGGATCCTGTTTACCTGATTTCTGGCATCATTATCGATGATATTATGACAGTCCCTCTTTTAATTCCCACCCTTGTGGTTGAATATTTGATGTTCTAGTCTTGCTTACTATATTAAGGTTTCTTCTTATATATAGATATATTCTATATGAACTACTTAATCTTAGATGTCATCTTGTAGAGTGTGGAGTTGACAAGTGAAGCTGTGAAGTTTCTGAATGGTGTCTTCCAGCTGTTTGACACTGACAATGTATGTCTCATTGCTGTTAATATATGCTCTACAATTAGACAGTTTACGACTTGCTAACTGATTTACTGCCATTAAATTTCTGAATATATTAATCCTGGAAATTATTATTAGGATGGAGCCCTACAACCCACTGAGCTTGATGAACTATTTTGTACTGCTCCAGAAAGGTAAAGTTGGTGTTAAATTTTGTTCTATTATTTTGTACCATTACCACGGTTCTGTTTCTTTCATTTGTTTGATGTGGCTGCCTGAAAATGATGCTACTCATGCTTAATGAAATATCGTTGGTCTCCGGTGGATCCACTATCAACTCAATTCATGAATAAGTTGCTTCTAGTTACATTTGATTGTGCTAACCATGCTCTGTAACGTCACTCTTGGATGGGATTTTATGTGTGATTATAATTTGATTTTGCATATAGTTCACAGGAAAAATCTAACTAATAATAGGATATCAACAAGAAACTATAAATCCATGTACAAGGCTTTGACAGTATGGAATAGCAATCTGTTTCCTTGGAAGAGCATTTGAAGATATAAGGTACCCCAAGGTAACTTTCTTTTGGCTGGACTGCTTCCTTTGGGAAATTTCTTACCACTGATAATCTGAGGAATGGAGGGCTTATTGTCATTGACTGGTGTCATATGTGTAAGAAAAGTGGAGAAACCGTGGATCATTTACTTTTACATTACGAGGTGGCCAGGATTTTATGGGATGGCATTTTTAACAGGACCGGAGTTGCTTGGGTGATGCCTAGAAGGGTGGTGGATCTTCCTGCATGTTGGAAAGGTCTTCTTGGCCAATCATCAAATTGCCGCTATATGGAAAATGATCCCCCTATGTCTCATGTGGTGTCTTTGGATGGAGAGAAATGGGTGGTGCTTTGAAGATTGGGAGCAATCTCTGGATGAGCTCAAAAGATTATTCAACAATTTATTTTTCTGGGCTACTGTTATTGACTTCAATGGGATTAGTTTTCATGATTTTGTTGTATTCATTACTAGTCCCTAAATTGTAGATAGGTGTTCTCTTTGTATACATCATGTATACTTGGGCTATGCCTACTCTTTTCTATTAATAAATTTTATTTTACCTATAAAAATTAAATATTTTAAATATTTCTGTCTATTTTGCTTGGTACTAATTATTTTTTTATGTGTAACTTTGAGTGCAACCCTTGCCTGGGTCAGGCCATAGGGAACTGTTTGATACATGGTAAGCAATTTGTGGCTAAATGTTAAATTCATTGCTTAGTAATTGGATTTTGGAAAAATCTGTATTTCCATCCCTAGCTATCCAGCATGTGGCACTTGGTATATATGTGTATTGTCTTCAGAAAAATGTTCTGATGGTAATCTTTGTTTGCTGCATACACATTTATTCACTGCCCTGCTAATTAGAAAAATGTTAAGTCTGTTGCGCACTTGTCCATTTATGATGAGTTGTTTGAGGTTTCCATTCATTCTGCTTCTTCTTTTTGAAAACTAAACCATTGAATCATAAGAATGACCTTTAACTGGTGTTCTTATACAACCAGGCTATATTTTTCTTACATGTGCTGTTCATGTTGTAATTTCAGTCCATGGGATGGGGCTCCTTATAAGGATGCGGCCGAGAGAACAGCACGGGGTGATATATCACTTAATGCCTTTCTATCTCAGGTGTTTATGACTTCTGTTCTTTGGTCCTGCACCTCCCATGCGTGGTTATATCGATTTCGTTCATGTTTTATATTGATGATATTCAATGGTGTATATGGTATATGGTGACATTTTGGTGTAACTTAAGTATCCTGGCTTCATATCAATATGTATAGATACTCATTGGGGTGCAGCCGAGTGGTACAGTCAAGTGGGATGACCGGTAGACCCAAACATCTCGGGTTCAATTGCACTAGGAGTTTCCTTAGTTTACCTTATTTACTCTTCTAGTGGGTGGGGTCATGTCTCCAGGGTTTACTCTCCAAGGGTGGGTCTGAAGGACCCGACCAACTTATCCATCTTGGCGAGTTCAAAGAAAACCTAGAAAAATAGCCTCCAAGGTGAAACATCCAAACCAAACCTAAAAGAAAATCTAATACTAGCCAACATTGACATGTATAAGAACTAGCACTAGACCCAATTACATAATAAAGTAGTATACCCGTGCAATCAATAGCCATTGCCCCTCGCACCTCTTTCAGTAGATCTGACCACTCCATGTATTCCTGAGTGGTTCCTGTTGCCCCTAGATTGACTAAAACATGTACTACACTGTTTGCTTCTCCGACACCTGTGACATTTGTAGATATAAAATTTAATACAAACTAACAAAATTTGGTCCCATACCCTCAAGGCACAACAGCACTACACTTCCAAATTAGCCAATTAGAGACCACCTGTGAAATAGATTTTCAACATTGTTCCTCGAGTCTAATATTAGGCATAGCTTCAGCCCATCCAACAATGCTCTCATTTCAGCCATAGCATTGGATCCCTCCCCATAATGAGCAACAAATGATGTTATCAACCTCCCCTAGTTTGACCAAAGTGTCTATTTGTGTAGGAGTTTGTTTCTCAGTTTTGTACAGGTTTTGCTTATTGATTTTGTACAGTGGTTTTTGCTGGAGCCCAAATTTTGAGCTGATATATGAAAGCTCATATGCTTGATTAGAAAAAAATCTCCAATTTAATTGCAAGTTTTATATTTCTTGAATTTAAATGGATTTAGGCTTAAGTGGAGTTATATATTTGGTTTTGTTAATGCATAAAATCTCCCCACTGGCCAGAACGGGAGAAAGGGTCATTCCCGACCCATGGAGGTGTCTTGCATCTTGTTGAAGCACTCTAAAGCCCGTGGAGTGGCTTGGGGCGTTGATACAGTGCTTGTCTGTACATCCATAGCAGTAAATAGAGAAAAATGATAGAAAATATAAATAAAGGAGACTCACATATGCATGTGGTTTGGCATAGTGCCTACGTCGACGGGTTGTTTGGAAGGCAAATCCACAGTGATGGGAGTATTTTACAGTCTCTCACGGTCTCTCGTATCTCAGTGTACAATGGGGGTCGGACCCTTTTAGCCTAGAGAAGATAAAAATGTCGTATCTTCTCTTGAGGTTGAAGATCTCTCTCTCCCTATGTTCTCATAGTAGTCGCCCAACCGTCTGGAAGTCCCCATCCCTCAGATCTCAGATCCCTTTTATTATGGTCCTAATAGTGGTAGATGAGAAAATTTATGTCACTTCCTCTCCTTGTAACGCCCCTGTCCCGGATGGGTTGGAGAATTATTTCTTGTCACCTAAACTTATGTCTCTCAAATACAAATATCTTTTCCAAAGGCTCCAAAACACGAAAACATAAATTCATCTGTTTCAACTTAATGCATAAACTTCTTTGCAAAGTCATCAATGCGATAAATCTAATAAAAATAAATCTACTTTTCCACAATCTCTAATAACCCTGACATAATGAACTATTAATTACATAAATCTCCATAATCCATAACAAATTGAAAACCACTCTACGAAGTAAAACTCCTCTAATCATCAATAGTACCTTAAGTACTCAACTTCCTATCCTTGGCTAGTCTTGCTCACAATTACTATTTCTGATCCCTAGCTGAACAATCAACATCATCTGAAAATATTATGAAGATAAGGAGGTGAGTTATCAACAGCTCTGTAAGAAAAGAACATATACTAGTATGTAAACATGAGCCTTTTCAGAGAGTTCAGAATGCAATAACAAATCATTTCAGTTTTAATATGCATATCTCAAAACGTATTATCAGAATATCAAAGCAACATTTCAAACTGTTCATATTTAAAAACCCTGTGGCATAGCATGACTGAACGTCATCATCTTATCATATCATATCACCATATCATATCAAATACCATATTTAACCCCCGTGGTAGGGTTGTGCTATCCCGGTGGCCAAACCAGGCAGTATCTGAATGTGAATCTTCCCCTTATTCATTCTTGGAGGCCCAAGTGTGCACATAGAAAAGACGCAGAAAAATCACTTTGCTTTCAAAGTGGGTGCACTAAAAAACAGAGATGTTAGTACCAACCATATAACAGAATCAGAATCATTGTATCAAAACCAGAATCAGAATCATAAACAAAATTAAAATGTCATGCCAAAGGTTTTTCAAATGTCTCATCTTATCAAAACAGAGTACTGAACAAATTCATATCATTTTCACATAATCAAAACAGATGCAGAACATCTTCATATAACATGTACAAAATTTCTAGATTTCATATTGGCTCTTTTGCACAAATCAGAGACATTATGCCAAAATTTTGCTCATGTCTACACCAGTCATGTGAGAAAATACTCTCTTTATACAGTTTTCTTGAGTAATGCAGAACACATAACTGAGATTGTTTTCACATTTCTTTTCAAAACATAACATGCATATTTTTTTTATAAAATCAACTTTAGTTCATTTTCTTTTTATGCAAAGTCTAGTATAGAAATCTCGCTTACTTGACTTCTAACCTTTTTTAATTTTTCCACTACTTTGCCGAACGAATATCAATCGTCACCTATACGAAATTCTAAACGTTACTAAATTTCTAAAAAAACTTCCTAAAATTCTCCATTTACTTAGATACATACTACAGATGTAGCTTTAATAATTATTTTGTTATATACATAAATTAATAGATTCTAATATTATTAATTTCTATAATAACCTATCTACACTTTCAATTTACAACTTAATAAAATAATTGTATCAATTTCCATTAACGTAACCAGTAGAAACTCATTTAGTAAGATAGACTTAAATCAGACTTAAAGTGTTTAAAAATAAAAATAAAATCTTATTAATTGCTACTAAAACTTAGTTTTAAAAAGTAATACTTAATAATGTAACTTAAATTCTTAAGTAATTTACTGTAAAAATATGAAGTTTTGGGCTAACAAAATAAGACTAAGCCCAACATAAACGCTAACTGTAAAACAAGCCCAACATAAACAAGTCCAACATAAAACTCACTTCTTGTTGTTGATTTTCAAGTTGGGGCAAATACGTAATTTGGGTTTGTACATGGTTGACGGAGGCTACACGATAATTTTTCACAGTGATGGTGAGACAGAGACTCACCGAGAAGGAAGAGACCGTGTGGCGACTGGTGGCTGGACCTTCTATGGTGGCAAGTGCAACGGAAGGGGAAGCGTTGTTGGTCAGAGTTAGAGGGGAACCACATCTTCTCCAACATACAGTGGAGGTCGAACTGTTCTTTAGGCCTCACGGCTTTCTAACATGAACAATTGTTCATGAGGATTCCTTGGTGCAACTACTTGGTGGTTAGGCCAGTGGTTTGTGTGGGCTTGGTTGTGCAGGGTGAGGATTACGGTGGCTGGGTGGTGGTCGCACGGAGGAGGGTGGCTGCGGCATTGTTGCTCACGGGAGGAAAACAAGTGCTCTGTTTTAGGTTGCCAAAACAGAGGATGTTGGGCATGTTCGTGTGACCTGAGTCTCGGTCTTCACCATTGCTCATGGTGGTCTACCTCTGGGAGGTGCACCACTTGGAGAAAGGCTATGGCGGTTGACGTGTATAGGGCTAGCCATGGCCTTGGCATGGTGTACATGGGACGTGCAGCTTGCGGTTTTTCGTGAGGGACTGAGGGTGGCTTACTCATCCATGGGTTGGCAACAATGATGGTGGCCCTTGGTGGAGGTGCTGCGGCTTGGAACAATATCGGAGGGCGGTGGTGCATGGGTTTAGACGGTGGCTTTCTGGTTCACTGTGCATCTCTGCAAGTTGAGATGTTGTGCATGGGTTTCTCGGTGGAGAAAAAAAAGAAGGCCTTAGGGAAGAGCTTGGCATGCGTGAATAGTAGCTTCCGGTTTCGTGTTCATGGAGGTTGGGCTGGGGTAGGGCTTGGGCGAAGAAACTCACAGAGAGAGAGAGAGAGAGAGAGAGAGAGAGAGAGAGAGAGAGAGGTCTATGTGTTGAGTGCAAAGGAGAGAAAAAAAAACGTGGGAGAGTCTGTGGGGAGTGTGGCACGAAGGAGGTGCTGAAGAACAATTGAAAAATTCGAGTAAGGTGAGGTACGGTTGTGAGAATCTGAGTGTAATGTGACAAAAAATGAACTAAAATGGGAAGTGAGTGGGAGGAGAGACAACGAGGTAGAAGATTTTGTGGGGAGGAGGAAACCGTCGGGGTGGGGGGAAAAGAAAGAGAGGTTAGAAGGGCACTTACCAAATGGTGTCGTTTTACTCTTTAGTTGCTGGGTTCCTCGTGGGCCTGGGCCTGGGCTTGAGGCGTGGGTGTTACACTCCTTGTGTGTCTAACTTACTTTTCTTCCTCTGCTCTTGCTTTTCCTTTCCTCCCTTTCTCTTCCTCTAGCTTCTTGATGGTACCTTTATCATGGATTGGGCTTGGTGCGTCTTAAGCTGGGCCTGGGCTTGGCATATTTACCCCCAACAGTATGTTTGCAATTCTTAAGGTTGATTTGCTCAACAAGAAGACTTTGAGAATCTTCAAGTCAACCACGATAGAGATAGTCTGTGGAAAACTGTAGAAAAATAAATTTTGGGAACTTGTCTCTGGTTTTCTGTTTGTTTATGCTAAGCAATGAAGAACTCCGAGTGCAAAGCTAGGAGGGAGATGGCTCGACCGCGCTAGTTGCAAGGAGAGCTAGGTGGGAGATGTTACTTGCCATCGAGCTCGGTTTGGAGAGCTAGGCGAGAGATGTGCTCGACCGCGCTAAGTGCAAGTGCAGAGCTCGAGGGGAGATGGCTCAACTGCGCTAGGTGTGAGTGCGGAGTTCGGTTTGGAGAGCTAGGTGGGAGATGTGCTCAACCGCACTTGGTGCAAGTGTAAAGCTCGGCTTGGAGGGCTAGGCGGGAAATGGCTCAACAGTGCTAGGTGTGAGCGCGGAGCTCGGCTTGCAAAGCTAAACGGGAGATGTGCTCAATCGAGCTAAGTGTAAGCACGAGCTAGGCGGGAGATAGCTCAACCGCATTGGGTGTGAGCTTGAAGCTCGAGAAAAACTTGCATAGTTTGTAATAAGGGCCTTTGAGGATGCAACCATCTGAATGTTATTGATAGCAAAGAGTGCGTATTTCCATGATTTCTTTTGCCATTGTTGGTAGTAGTGGATTTTTTTTGCTCCTTATGTGATTTTCTGTTGGTCTTTCCATTTTGGTAGTGGAGTTTTTTTGCCCCTTGGTTGCATTGCTTTGGCGGGAGACAGCTCAACCGCATTGTTGTTGCGGGAGACAACCGTATAGTTGTGGCAAGAGACATATCTCGACCACACGGCTATGGTGGGAGACAGATCTTGACCGCACGACTGTGGTGGGAGACGGATCTTGACCACACGACTGTGGTGGGTGATTGATCTCAACCGCACAACTGTAGTGGTAGACGGATCTCGACCACACAACTGTAGTGGTAAACGGATCTCGACCACACCAAAGACCAAACAGGTTAGTGTAGATAATTTTTATTTTATTTTTATAAGTGGTTAGTGCAGATAATCCAAATCACAAATTTGAGATTTGCAAACCTGAACTGTTTCACTAGTGTGGTGAAGGCTTGAGGTGCACAGGCGAGGCCCGCGGGAAGCCATACTTTGGCAATGATGAAGATCTGGGGTGCCCATGATACTGAGCAACCTATTCAAGGTCGTTTAGCCGTTTCAATCATGCTTTGAATGGGTTGTATGCCGTGGTGAGCAATCTTACTGTCATGAGCAACTGATTGTAGGCAAACAACATTTTGTAGGCGAGGAGAATGATTGCCGCATTTGGTTGTCGTGGTTCACATAGCTTTACATGTGTGCTCAGCTAGGCAGTAGCGAGAGGGTGGCGAGATGTGGCCCGCTATGGTGGTGAGATATCGCTTATTGCCCACCATGAAAATGGAGCCCGGCCTATCTGCATGTTGGCAAGAGACTCGTGGTTAGTTGGTGCACATTGCATGGCCCATGCAACGTGCTGTGCAACTCAAGTGGTTGCCCACCACTATACACATCTCGATCGGGTTCATTCGCATGGGATGACTTTTGTGGTGCTCTGGCTGTTGTGGCATTTTTGGAAGAGGGATACCGTGCTGGAGACAGACACCACGGGGGCCGTTGTGGCTGACTGCTACTTCTTCAGCTCACAGTTGGCTAGCGAGATTGTTCCCGTTGGCCCCTGGACCTTGCACTACGAGAACCAAGCGGAGCAACCTCCACTAATTCTGTCCAGCCTTCCGTTGGAGTGGGCGCCGACAAACGGAGCCATTTGTGAGGGGTAGCGGGCAACGACCTTGTCGCACAAGCCTCTGGGTGCGCGATTACGTGCACCCGTTATGGCACTATGCATGCCATG
The DNA here is from genome assembly GCA_003123785.1 of Pterocarya stenoptera. NCBI lineage: Eukaryota > Viridiplantae > Streptophyta > Magnoliopsida > Fagales > Juglandaceae > Pterocarya > Pterocarya stenoptera. The sequence continues at coordinate 238,000 of QEOT01005719.1, read as the reverse complement.
CACAGCGGCTTACATGCTACATGCACCATGCACTTAAGTGCACAATGTTCCTACTTGTATCTCAATGCGCCATTGTCTATGGCACTATGCATGCCATGCGCTACGTGCCTTGTGCAATTAAGTGCACAATGCGCTTGAGGTGAGGAACTTGTGGCTCAGAGTAATTAAGTGCACAGTGTTCTTAACTGTATGGGCAAGGAACTCTCTCTCGCCCAATTCTTCTCTCTTTTTCTTTTACCTAAAGTAATAAGATAAAAATAATGATAGATGAAAAGGTGAGGGGAATCTTATTTGCTCATTCGAAGATGACTTTAGAAGCCAGGAAATCCTCCTCTCTCTTCTAGTGTAAAGAATAGATTGATCCCATAGATGGCGCTAACTGTTAATATATAAAGTCCCCACTAGCCAGAATGAGAGAAATGGTCATTCCTGGCCCATGGAGGTGTCCCGTATCTTGTTGAAGCGGTCTAAAGCTAGCAAAGTGGGTTGGGGCGTCAGTATAGTGCCCGTACGTACATCCATAGCAGTAAATAGAGAAAAATTACAAAAAATATAAATAGAGAAGGAACCACACAGATTTACGTGGTTTGGCGTAGAGTCTATGTCCACAAGTAGTTTAGAGGACAAATCCACTATGATGGGAGTATTTTACGGTATCTCATGGTCTTTCATACTCAATGTATAATGGGGGTTGGAACCCCTTTAGCCTAGAGAATATAAAAATGGGTTCTCTCCTTGTGAGATTGGAGAAGATCTCTCTCCCTGTGTCCTCGTAGTAGTCACCCAGCCGTCTGGAAGTCCTCTTCCCTCAAATCTCAGATCCTTTTTATTATGACCCTGTCAGTGGTAGGTGAGAAAATCAGCTTTATGTCACTTCATCTCCTTGCTTGTTTGACTTACTTTTCTTCCTCTGCTCTTGCTTTTTCTTTCCTCCCTCACTCTTACTCTAGCTTCCTGATGGTACCTTTATCATGGATTGGGCTTGGTGCGTCTTGGGCTGGGCCTAGTATATTTACCCCCAACAGCTTCATTTGTGCATGTAGCCTCGTAGGAATTACCTGTGATAACAAACTTGCAAAATGAATCTATTTAAGAGTAAAGAGATTTATGTTGGCATTTTAACAATGAATGTCCCTGTCCAAGTTGGGATATCATTTATTTTCTCCACGTTTATATATTATTTTATGGATTACATGCTTGCGTATCCCAGTAGCCTATATTGACTGGGAGATGAGGCATAGTGATCTCTACTTCGCTTTGTGGGAATTCACGTTCAATGACCTCAATCCTTCACTAATGTATATAATATGATTGTATCTGCACGGTGATTGACACTGGAGATTCTCTGAGCATTCCTGTCAGGATCTCATCTTCCAATCAGGCTAACTGACGATAACAGTTGAATCTCTGACTAGCATTTCATTCATTTAATCAGCTAAAAAATGTAAGAAAAGAAGAAAGCTTCCTTCTAACGTTTCAAGGCTTATCTGCCTTTGAACATGAGGATACAACTCTTCATTTCTTCTCTCATTGGAAGCTGCCGTCGAAACTCAGTTTGACTACTGTTTATGTTGGTCAAAGGCCTGCAAAGGGTGCTTGGAAAATTCTGATATGATTCTCCCATCCATACGGATGAGAAATCAAGGCATCACTTCATATTATATTTCCCTGACAATAAAAAAGGAGCCAGAAAAGCTAGCTTTATTTTTAAGCAAACAGACTTTCAAAATTGTGTCCCAAGTAATTTTAAATAAAAAAAAAAAGCATGTATTCCACCAAATAACTTAAACTACAGTTAAAATAGCCAAAGCCCCACAGCCTTCCCCTAACCACTGCTGAGACCACAAAAGACTATTTCCAACATAGGAATTAAATGAGCACCAGTAACCCACAACAAACTGACCAATCAATGTACAAATGAATAATGCACCTTGTCCCTGATCTCTTTGTTTGTTACATAATTATGATTGCTTTCTTTATCTTTTTTAGATTCCATCCATCCATCTTCTGAAGCTAAATGTTAATTATATCATTGTTAAAAATGTGCAGTGGGCTCTTATGACATCACTAGATCCACATCGTAGTTTGGCCAACTTAGTATATATTGGATATGGTGGGGATCCTGCTTCAGCGCTTCGAATCACAAGGAGAAGATCAGTAGATCGTAAAAAGCAAAGAACAGAGAGAAATGTTTTTCAATGCTTTGTTTTTGGTCCTAGAAGTGCTGGAAAATCTTCTCTATTGAATTCATTACTAGGAAGGTGCTGCATCTGAACCAATTACTATAGTCAATATAGCTTTATCAGTGGATAACACTCTTGATAGGTTCATCCTCCAGCTTTTTTCTAATGCACCTGGTTAACTGTTTTTTTTTTTTTTTTTCCTTTTGTTATATCGTGTACTCATTATAACTTTTCATTTTTCTCTCCTTTCTTCTAAGCAATGCATTCACTGCCCATTCCAACTACAGGCCTTTATCCAAAATTAATTCAGCAACTGGTGAGCATTATGCAGCAAATGTTGTTGACCAGCATGGGGTGAGTACGCTCGGTAAAAAAGTGTGGTCTAGTGGTTTAATGGAATAATTCCCCTACCCCTCCTTTGCTATTCGTGCAAACATTTAAAACCATCTACGGCATTAATATTGTGAGTAAAGATGATGTCCAGAGGAAAAATAAACTACAGGCTTCTTTTTTTTAATCTGCATGCTAACTTCTAAAGATAATACACCCATTCATCTTTTTTAGTTGTTGTTGAGCTACATAATCATGTTTTGTGATATTACTTCCCTTACAGGAGTGTAAGAGGATTCTTTTATTGCGAGAGATACCAGAAGATGGAGCTAAAAAGTTTTTGTCTAATCAGGAATTTTTGGCTGCTTGTGATGTGGCTGTCTTTGTCTATGACAGGTAAGTACGATGCTGTTTGTATTTATTTGAATTTAATGTATGTCATGGGTCCAACAACATGAAATGCTAGTTTCGGGGTTTTGGAATTGAAATTCGATTTCAATCCAGTTAATTGAAACTGATCTTGTAGGTGCTGATATATATTCAACCCATTGCAAAGGGCTCTAGAAGAGAGAGCTCCTGCCACACACCTATTAAACTCCTAGCTGAGACTTGTCACTTTGCAGGGCTTGTGTCCAGTGAGGGAGTGCTAGCCTAAAGCTATTACCAATGGTTGGTTGAGTAGCCTACGTCTTTACCCCTAGACTGCTTCCGAATTATATCCATCCTTTTCTTATGCTGCTTCCTGGAAGAGCCTTTCATTATCTTGTTAGGTTCCAATTTCCTAACTTTCTACTTATAAAGAAAAGAAGATTATTTTCTTTCCTTGGTCCAAAAGCACAATTAGCCTACTAGATTGAAATTGGATTTGTGGGTCCTAAAATCATAATGAAAGAGGGTCTTGTTGAATTATACCTGGCAAATCCTACCACAAAGTTTGTTTTTAACCTCTCAAACACGTCATGTGATTGTGCAACTTATTAATGGACAATTTCCATATCCTGAGGTATAATGTGTTCCATTTTGTGGATTTGGGATAGACTTAAGCCAGAACGAAGATGGAAAGGGAGATAAGGTTCTTAGGTCCTCGCGCTCTTTTAGTTTTTCCTTGACAAAGATCTAGAATAAAATAAGAACTGCACTTTTCCAGGATAGAATCACCAAAAAATCGACCCTTTCTGGATAAAAATAAAAAATTGAGTTCGAAAAAAAAAAGTACGGTTTTTTTTACCAGAATCAAATAAAGGTACTTAACTTTTCTGCATCATGATCAAAGTGTGGCAACATTCTTCTACCTCCAGTTCAGATGAAAAATCATGGAAAAGTACAAAAGAGCTTCTGCTGGATGTTGCTAGGCATGGAGAAGAAAGTGGTTATGGAGTGCCGTGCCTCCTAATTTCTGCTAAGGATGATCTAGATCCACATCCAGTGGCAATACGAGATTCATTAAAGGTTTTTCCATTCTCCTTGGTTACCTTGTCTGCACATTTTTTTTTTTTTTGGTAGGATTTAGCCCGAAGGGAGTCCTTTCCACAGATTGTTGACGGCCTGAGCTTTAACCCAGGCCAAAGAAGGGGGTTAATAGTTTTCAACCAGCAATATGCACTTACTCAATTACATGTTTACATGATTTATAAACTGTTCCTTCAAATATGCGATTTTACTTGCTCATACATCTTTTGACACAGAAATGTGCTGATAATTCCAAATTTTGACTTTCCTGTCTTAGGTAAGTCAGAAATTAGGAATAGAGGCACCTATTCCTTTGAGCATGAAATTGAGCAATCCACACAATATATTTGGTAGAATTATAAGTGCAGCTGAACATCCACATTTGGGCATCCCTGAAACTGAGACTGGAAGAAAGCGCAAGCAGTACCAACAGCTTGTTAATCGATCTCTCATCTATGTCTCGAGTATGGTTCTCTAGCTCACTCATCTCCCCAGCATTTGCACTTTCACAATTATCACTTCTATCTTGTTTATGCATTTCTTTGACTGGATTTTTGTATCAAATTGCAGTTGGGGCTGCCGTTACTGTTGTTGGACTGGCTGGATACCGTGCCTATGCTGCTAGCAGGAGCACTTCGAATTAAGCATTAGGAGTCTGTCCATCAATAAACTTCTGCTGTGCCACTGCTGCAACTTCAATAAATGGTTCGTTTGTCTAGCTTTGCCTTCCTTTTTTTTGGCATACAGATCTTACTGGCCATTCTGAAACAAAAATGTATACCAAACAATAGTAGCAATTTGTTCTCCAAGGTATATTATCCTTTTCATCAACATTATTCGCATAGATTCTCCTCCCTATGTTATTTTTGGCCCTTTCAACATCTGTGCACGTGATTGTGCATTTTTTGTTTTTCGAACGTAATTCTGCTTGAAGACAGTCCCTGGCAATGCTGGTCCTCGTCGTGTAAGCATTGAGTTCAGAAAATGTTAGCAGTGTCTATGGCGATATCAGGTTAGATTGATCTGTGATTCTTTGCCTTCCTCCTTCTCCTCCTCTTATTCTTCCTCTCTACCAACCTTTGAACCGCTGACTGGTGGAAGCAACACCTCATACTTTGAGGGTAAAAACTGTATTTTTCTCTTTGTAAGGGAACATAAACTTGTATACTCAAAACAAATTTTACATTAAATTTATTTACTCAAAGTTTTCAAAACAAAAATGAACCATTTTTAAGTCAATTTAAACACTTTCTAATTTACTGCTTTTTTTTCTTTTTCCTTTTTAATACCAAGTAGATAAGTGAAAATTACACGATAAATTTTAAGACTGGTTCAATTCTTTTAAGATTCAAGAGGATTTTCATTTTTTTTTTTTTTTTTTGATCTTTTTGTTCCTTGAGTTTTTACCTTTGTTATCCTGCTCCCTTTATTTTTAATTTTATCCCCACACTTCGGCTCACCCGCTCAACTTGCCGCGTCAGGCCCCTCCTTGTAGGGGTTTTTTTTTTTTTTAATTTTTTTTTTATTATAGGAAATAGACATCATTTCATTCATTCCATAGGGAAGTTACATCTGTGATTCCAAATTACAAGTCAAATTAAAAATTGTTGTAAGCTCCCCGTACGTTAAGCGACGGCATTGTCTAAACTTCAGAGACTCTCAAAAGAGAGTACCCCGCTCCAACTTCCACCCAACCACCAAACTCCATCCTCCATCGGAGGAGAAGTAACCACCAAACTCCATCCTCCAAAGGAGGAGAAGTATCCACCAAAGCTATGGACAAAAGTCTAATAGTCTATTTCACCTTATTTTCCTGAAAATAAAACAACTAAACAAAAGACCAACATCAAACATACAGAGATAGAGTTGGAAACTACGAACTCCTAAACCAAAACCCACCAAAACAAAACACTACAAACAAACACCAAACACAGCAACATAAACGGAAACAGACGCCCAAATAGGATTCGGTGGTGGCGCGTGAAAGTCACGTGCCACACTGGGAAGGAACCAAACGGTCGGTCGAGGCAGTGCCAGTGAACTGGGCCCTGAGCTGCCGCACATGGCACCGACGCAGTGTGATACGCGGTGGCAGGCGTATGCCATGTGTTCTTTGTGATCCGCACGTGAGCGCAAACGCGCCACTCCAAATGGCACCCAAAGCGGACGGCTGCAAAAAAGGCGGGCGAGGGATCTCCTAGTGGTACGCGTGTAGAAAAATTCCACCGGAGGAGTTCGGATCGACTACCTCCCCTTTATTCGGCCAAAACTTGCAAAAACAAGAAAAAAACACAAAATAAAAGCATCGAGAAACGTCAAAGAAGACGGTAAAGGAGGGAAGAGAGGAAAGGGGAAGAGGAAGCTGAAGCTTCCCTTCCCCTTGTAGGGGTTACAATCAAGCAACCTATCCGTTTTCTCAAGCAAGCAAGCGTGTAAGGAGAATTGTAGGGTGTTGCTACTATGCCACCCCATGTACGCCCAACGTGGTTTTTTTTTTTTTTTTTCTTTTCAACATTTTTTTAATACATTTAAATATGTAAAAAAAAAAATCAATACACTTAAAATCACTTCCTTAATTATTAAGTAAACAATATTAATAATTTGGCAAGCGGTCAAATGGAGCGGTACAAATGGGAGGGCAAAGTAGTGTTTTTCATTGTTTGATCTAGTGGACGGAGTAATATTTTTGGTACCCGTCCACCTGCTTTATTGAAACGAGCTTTGTTATTCATTATTCTTACGAATCACAATTTTTTATTTTTTATTTTTTTAGTTTTATTTTTCTTAAACTAATTGAATTATTCTATTCATCATCCATACACTACACATTTGATAAAAGAAAAAAAAATTAGTATAGTGTGTAATGTGTGAGGATGATGAATATAATTTTTCTTATACAAACTAGTTGGACTTGCATGTGCTTGATTTTCTGTCCAATAATTAATAAATTTCAATCAAAATGCATATAATGCGTCAAAGTACCACGCAAATTTGGAGGTAAATGAAATATTGGTAGCTTAATAAAATCTTGGTAGTTTTATTTAACTCTTTACCAACCTCTGATCGTCTAAGTTTAGCGGTGGATTCGCAGTGAGTCTTAATTATTAAATACCCCCATTCAACTAAATAATTCATTTAAAAAAAAAAACTAAATAATTATGATACTCATGATAGAAAAAAAAAAAATCGAATCAACTTCATAATGTCACTTCATAGTACAGCATACTGGTAGTGGACGAGTGAGGCATGGAATAAATATTGGTAGCTTAATCATGTATCTAGAAGAATGTATTTAAAGGTAGAGCGCCAAGAATAAAATATAAGGAATTAAAAGGATAATTTCAGACTAAGAAATTAATGACAAATTCAATATTCATTGAAAACTGTTAGCCGTAAAGAGATTTCACAAACTGATATACCATACTGCCACGCCATCAAATAATCACAAGTTTGCAACAACAAATATAACAAGTGTAAGACTTCGAAATCTAGATTTTAGTTCACTAATCTTTCCACAATAAAATAAAATTTGTTAGCATACACAATCTTGCAATCTTCAAACTGCATGATTGTTGGATCAATGGATTTTGCAATCTTCAAATTTCTAGTGTAAGTAATTGTTATGAGAATCTAATACATTGACTTGTACTAAAAGTTATATGCTTGTGCCAATGTCCTAGAATTATGTAGACCAACATCTTCAACACATTTCTACATAGTTAAGCAAGATTACATAGACTTGCTACATGGGTCAATTTACTTCCCTTCAACCAATTACCTCATACTAGAACTGTTCATCCGAATTCTGGCCTGGGATCCTGGGTATACTCAGACTGGAACCTAGATTTCAAACTTGAGCCGAAACCTACACCGGGTTAGCCCGGGTCGGAACCCAGATGAATTCAGGTTTTAAACTCGTAACCCGATTTATTTATTTATTTATTTCCAATTTGAATGTTTTGATGTTTGAATTTTCTAGTCAATTTGAGCTAAAGTGTAGCTAGTTCACTGCTAATTCTCTTAAGGTCTACACAAAACATGCATACCATAAATTTCCTTTTCGTGTGTTCATTCTTCACATTCTTTACGTCTTTTGAATTTTTCCTTTTTTTGGTATTTTCACGAATTTTTTTCATGTCAAATACCGGTATATTGTGATTTTCTAGCTAAAGTATTTGTCTTCTGTATTATAAAATTCTTATTGTAATCTTCTATTTCTCCTCCTTTTCTTTTCTGTTGTTCCATCAAGTTTCTTATGGCGAGAGTAAAGAATTTATTTCCCATCGGTACTAAAAGGAAGTACAACGCTGACCATTTATGAGCTCCCAAGATTTCCCGGGAAACTGGAATTCTCTTTCGATCAGTTTCCCAGAAACCCATTTTGCCTTCTAGATCTCTAGTCTCCTCTTTTTTCAATCATTTTTCAATTCTTCCTACTTCTCATATTTTGGTTTTCACATTGAAGGAATTGTATTTTGTGGGAAGTAGTTTGAATTTGAAAGTATTGCATTCTTAGTTCAAGCCAAGAGACCGAATGCACGTTAAAGGGTTGCGCCTCAGCAAAGTCAAAATTACGAGATCCAAAACAAGTCTACTAGAAAAAAAAATAAAAATAAAAAACCCGGTACCCGGACTAGGTGTACTCAGGTTTTGCAACCTAGGTTTGGAACCCGGAACTGGAATCCGGTTTCCCAGGTTCTGGATTAGGCTAGCCCGAATGAATAATCCTAAATAAAACTACGAATATTTAGACAAAGAAATGAATAATTTTGGGAAAAAGCATATAATATGTAATTCACAAAAAAAGACATGTCGATATTTCATAGTTCATATTTCAAAATTTACAGTTTTATAATACAGCATGTGAGGGATGGAATAACTTCAAATATAGGAAATATTGCTAAATTTCATAATAACTATTGTGGCATGAAAGCAAACTCAGAACCAAGAGAGGTATGAGAGTACTTACTGAGAGTGTGAGAAGTTTGAGAGATAAGAGAGAGAGAGAGAGCGTCAGAGTGATGGGACGAGGTGGGTCTCACTGGTGGAGGTAGAGCCAAGGAAGGTCTAAGAGTGATAGATGAGAGAAACGGCGGAGAGAAGCATAAATGAAGCAGAGGAGGGGGACTTGAAGTCTAATTCAAAGCGACATCGTTTGGTGTATTAAACTAAAACAACATCGTTTTCATCAGTTTTATTCTTATATAAAAGATGTCATTTTATATAAGAATAAAATTATATATATCGATCTGTTCATCGATTTGAACACACTTTAAGTTGAAACCAAACCGACTGACATTAGTTTCTATCTATTTGAACCACTAGCCGACTAGTTTTCCATCGGTTTCGATCGATTTTGGTAGTGAGAGTCGATTTCAACGGTAACTGTTCAACCATATAAATGGCAATTTCACATCTTTGAGCATCATGAATTACTTGTACAACAACATGATTTTGAAGCCTCATCGCAACAAGGCATCTGGTTTACATGTTGCTTGTTTAGAACTTATAACATTGCAAGGATTAGCGTATACTACTCAAAAAGAGGTAGTCGAATATTATATGAAGTATGCCAAACAAGAGGAATTTGGAGTGTCAAAAAGGACATCGACCATTAGGGATGATGGGAAATGTAAACCAACAAGATCAAGCTAGATCTCAATATATTAATTATTAAAAGGTTGAAAAATCAAAAGTTGATATGATATTTTGGACTCAAGAAAAGGTGATTGAATATTACATGAAGTATGCCAAACAACAAGGCTTGAGTGTGAAAAAGAACATTGACTACTGGGAATGATGGGGAGGTGAAATATTTCACCTTTGCATGTAGTCGCCATTGCAAACCCAAAAGCAAGACATATAAAATTGACGAGCCAAACCCGGAAAGGGGGACAAGTTGCAAGGCTAAAATTAATGCAAAACAAACAGTTAATGAAAGGTACAAGTCATCTCCTATTATCCTCAAACAAAATTATGTTGTGAGCCCGAGTAAGACAAGACATATTGCTTGCCATAAAGAATTAACCAATTTGTCCAAAAAATGGATTGAGATTATGGGACAAAGCTAGAACCCATCAAATTAAAACTTACAAAACTATAGTTGTTGAAGAAGATGGATATGAAAATCTCACTTTTGAAGAGAAAGAGTGTCGGAATCATAACAACAAAATTTGGAGTGAGTTACTTGGAGAAGGAGATGCATAGCCATTTCACAACTATTTGGTACGACAACAAGAAAAAGAAGTAATGGCTTTTTCTATGTGATGGACCTAGACGGAGACTTGAGATTGACAAATGCGTTTTGGGCAAATTTCCATAGTAGGCAGCATACGAGTCATTTAGAGATGTCATAACATTTAGTATAAAATGTCATTCGCCCATTTTGTGAGAGTCAACCACCATGGCTAATCAATACTTTTTGGATGTGGTCTCATATCAAACGAGGACATAGATACATTTGTGTGGTTATTTAAGTCATGGTTGAAATGAATGTTAGGACAAGCTCCTAATACAATTATAAATAACCAAGACAGGGTAATGCAATTGGCAATTGCAAGAGCTTTTCCAAAGACAAACATAGATTATGTTATAAATTATGGCACATTTTATGCAAAGGTCCTCAGAAGCTTAGATCTCATTTACAATATGACAACTTTAAAATTTATTTATTAAATTGTATGTATGACTTTTTGAGTTGTGAAGAATTTGAAAAAAGGTGGCACAATATCATTCAAATCAATGATTTAATGGATAGTGCTTGATTTAGTAAGTTGTATGAGGAGCGGCCAGTGTTTTAAATACCGTACCGTACCGGCCGGTATTTTCGGTACCGGCTACCGATCCGGTACAGGTATACTATATGTTTCGTACCGGTCGATATTTTGGCCCTTAATTTTTTTATTTTTTATTTTTTCAAACTATAAGTTTATTTTTTGACCCCCAATTCAGACTAGCCTATTTATAATTTATATATTTATGTATTTATATATAATTTATTCATATATAGACTATTATTTTGAAATATAATTTATATATATACACTTATATATATAGTGTATATATATAATTTATTCATATATCGACTATCCCGAAATGGTACACGAAACGATACTGGTATCGAAATATTTCATTCCAGTACCTTCACCGGTACGGCATCCGGTATGGTATTTAAAGCATTAGGAGCGACATCAATGTTACCGGCATATATGAAATGTACATTTTGGGTTGAAATGTCTACAACCCAACATAGTGAGAGTATAAACACATTTTTATGACTATGTAGATAATACTACATTGTTGAAGAAATTTGTAGAGGACTATGATAATGCATTAATGAGGATGGTTGAGAACGACCGCATAACTGATTTTGGCTCATTCCAAGAAAATATTCATTGCATTGCGATACATGAAAATTGAAATTGAGAAGCAACTTCAAAAGATATACACGAATGCTAAGTTCAAAGAGGTCTAACTAGAGTTTAGGGAGATTATAAATCATTTTTCCTAAAGAAATTTGAATGTGCAATATAGACATATGAAGTTGTTGACCATTTGAGCATTTTCGATGATGTTGTGAAAGAAGTGAAGTATTGTATATCTTTCAATGAGGATGAATGTGAGGTGATGTGTACTTGCAAACTATTTGAGTTCAGGGAAATACTGTGTGACATCCATTCATTGCCCTCATCTTGTGAAAGAAATTAATGTAATTTCCATCCAGGTATGTTCTTGCATTGGAAGAAGGATATGAAAAGAAAGTACACTATCATAAAAATACTTATGATGACCTCCACGACAACTCTGAAGCATAGAGGTTTGATAATTTGGGTAACTATTATCAAGAAATATTTTTACTTACTTCAAAGGATCATGATACTTACACAAAATGGAAGAATTGTATGCACCAATATAAGGAAGAGTTGAGTCAGAATACTACAAGGGGTGAGCACAGTGTTTGTCATGTTGGCACTAATGAAACTAAGCAAAAAAAATATATATATATATATATATGAAAAGTTACATAGCCTTGCTGGTGGTAAAAGTAAAGGAAGGCCCAAGCAAAGTGGTGATTCTTTACGGTGGAAAAAGTAGTAAAAATGTTAACAAAAAAACAAAATAAAAACATAGATGATGTATAAAAAATTATGCAGCTATCAAATGTTTTATAAACTTTTTTATGGCCATGTGAATACAACTTTCCACTAACTTCGTCATTTTGTTTTTCTTTTGTATTTTTTGTGCTTCCCAGGACAAAAATACATTTTGGAGTTAGGAGTCAAGACAATATACATACCCAACTATGATTTTGGGATTGGAATGTATTTGAATGTAATAAGGAGGGGAAGCCATTATTTTGAAATTATCCAGTTGGGTCTTCTATATTGATATGAGTATATAGGGAGGCTGCCATTGTTTTGTACTGTTTCAGAAATGGTTGTTGAGGAACCACAAGTTGTATATAAATATTGTTTTTAATCAGTTCACAAAGTAAATAAAATATATTTTAGCAACTAGTAAGNCCCCCCTTCGGTCTACCACCACCTACGATGTAGATAACTGGGAAAAAAAAAAAAAACAAAAAATTTACAACAAAATACAAATCCAAAAAAATAAAAAAAAAAACCCACAAAAAATACAACACAATATACAACAAATCAGAAGTAAACAAATAAAAAACCCTAAAATAGTAAAAATCCTTCGCAAACCCACGACCACGAATGACTGTTTGTTTCCATGGCGGCACGACCACAAGTGCTTCAAGAAGGAGGAGATGAGAAAGTTGAGGACGGGGCCGAGGATGAGGATGAGAAGAAGAGGATGCGGCCGTGGCGAGAGGGAGAGAGGGTCTGAGTGAAGAACTAGAGAGGAGAGAGAGAGAGAGAAAGAAAGAGACTGTTGGAGGGGGGTTATATTTAAGTTTAAAATAATTTTGTTTCGTCCTTTTTTTTTTAAAATTCAATCTAAATAAAACGACTTCGTTTTGGTAAATTCTTTAATATATACATGTATATATATAGATATAAATTATATATATTTTTATTGCGCTGGGTTGGGTTCTGGTGAGAGGGTCAAGGGTGTGGGTTATGGGCACAGCCCGCCTCCCGCCTTAGCTGCTTCATAGCTTGCGGGCAAGGTTGCCCGGGCCGATAGTGTGGTGGTGGGGGGCAGTGTCTTATTGTCCAGCCCTACAAGTAAGTAGTCTTGTACAACTTATTTAGTACAAGATTCCATTTCTATTTCAATAGTAAGAATATTTGTATAACTTATATCGTTCCACAATAATATGTCAACATCTTACAATACCAAATCCTAGTTACAATATGTGAACAATTTCATTAGATTTCAAAGCACAAGTTGTGCAATTAATACACTAATAAAAAATATCCATCATAGAAAAATTGATATCCTACACTCCATAATTTGTATTTGATATGTCATTTCCTCAATTTTCATTTCAACTTTGTGCTTCAACAATTTTTACTCAACTACTATATTCATATGGTTGGCTTCGAAAGCTTACTGCTCATTCTTCTCTTAAAGATACTTAATCAACATTCTTGCATAATTGGACATCTTGGGATTAATCTACCTAAAGAATTTGTAAGAATTTTCAGATTGCAAAATAATACCACAAGATCTATGTAAATAAAAAATTTAAATGAGTTCTGCCAACCAATAAGTCTCTTACATTATTCATGATAGATACATACCAGTTTTAACAACCCAAGAAATGTTGACCATAACTATTATCCTTTTATAAAGTCTTCAACTATGCTTCAACCCCACAATAATAGTAATGCTCATTCTCTAGCCATGACCTTGCTATGAAGGAGTTTTTGTTACTACTTGAAGTTGACATGGTGCTGCAACTTGATGAAGATAACTTAACAAAACATAAATCAAATATAAACAATCAGTTACCAACTCAAACGTTCTACAAAACATTGTTATATGTCTGCTACAAACTCATAAAATGGAGAATTTTGCCAACCAATAAATCTCTTACAATATTGTGCATTGCATATAGTGAAGTTTCAACCCCAAAATAATATGATCTTACACCTTATAGAAGTAGTGGATTGTTCCATATATAGTAGTGGCTTGTTCCATATCTTTGCTTACACTCAAATATAGAGAGTTGGCTATTATGCAAGGCAGTTAGACAACAATCAATTTCTCATAGACACTAGCTAGGTCTATAAGGGATCACCTTTAGATGAGATATCCATATTAGAGAACAAGTAGCCAGCTTGAATATTTTAGTAGAAAATCTTATAAGCAATCGCTAGTAAGTTTTATTTTTGCAATTCTTTTTATTGGCTTAGCATCTCATTTTAGTATGATCCAAATCAAGTTGAAGTGTATAATTAGTCTGGTTTTCCCCTTTAGATTCAACATTGATAATGATGTATATTGGCATGCATCATGAATTATATTTTCCAATCTTTAAATTCTCTCTTCTCACATTAATGTATTGTAGGTAAGAAGCATATGCATAAGATTATGCAGGGAAGGATTCAGGCATCAACTTGTTTCACCCACTTTAGATGACAAGAAAAAACCAGAAGATCTTAAAGTAGTGATGTAGGAGTTGGAAGCAGAGGAGGATGGAGTGCAAGAAGACATAAATAAACCAAAGCATGGAATTAGAGTATTAGCCAAATCATTCAATTGGTCCTCAATCAATAAAATGACCTTGATAATGACGCCTAAAGTATTGCATACTGTACTACTAACATGTAATGGACATCATATAGGAATGTTTAGAATTAGTGTGTATTGGTGCAAGGATATGTGAGAAGATAACGGGTTTGTGTTTGTTTCCATTCTTTTACTATCTTTGTTTCGTGCACTTATTGTTCCCCTTCGCCACATTCTCAATTTCTTACTCTCAAGATGATAAAAAGAATTAGTTATTTAAAAGAAAATCTTGATGATCATAACTTTGAATACCTGGATAGTAAGGGTGGTGAGGAGGCCCCTATATTCAGCTCGCCCTCCGGCCCCCAGTCGTCTGGCCCTTGCCTATGATGGGCAGGGGACTCCGTCCGTCCTATGCAGAGCACGCTGTAAAGGGCCAGTGATGGGGCTCCGGCTAGGCCTAGGCCCACCTAAGATTTTCTCCTTCCACCCCGGCATTTTTATATATAAATATTAATATATGTATATATAATTAGATTTATAATGAAATGTACCCAAAATGGTGTCGTTTCATTATAGGGTTAATGAAACCTTTCCCCTTGGTGTCTCGAGTCCTTTTAGCTCTTTCTCTCTTGAGTCTCAGACCCTCTCACCCTACTCTCAACCTCTCTCTTAGGCGTGGTAATTCATATTCGTATCGTGCCAAGTCATAGACATTTGACAATATGGGTCAACTCGAACACGACCCATGGGTGAGACCTTCAAACCCTAACACAATACATTTAAATAGCACATTATGCCATGCCATCCGTTTTGACCCGTTTAATTATTAATTAGAAATAAGTCAACATGACATGACTCATTTCAACATGTTTCATGCAAATGGGTTGAAGTAACTTACATAACCCATTTGACCCGATTAACATCATTTCAAATAAAAATAAAAATTTATATTTATTAGTAACTACAATATCTAAAAAAAAAATAAGACTACTTACTAAAAAAATATCAGTATCTTCATATTTTAACTTATAATAAAATCAATAGTACAAACCTAACAATAACAAATATTAGCATAGATCTATAATTATAATCCCAACAATAAAAACATATGCACATTAAGAAATACCAATATTACAATCCAACAATCATGTCACCCCTACTCTATCTCAACTCTCTCACTCGCCGTCGTCATCGTGTTTGGGATGTTGTGGAGGATGAGATTAATTGGTATTTATTTGTTTGAGCTTGAATGGTTGGAGTTTTAAGGTTTCAATCCAAAACCCTAAACTAATTTAGGGTTTTGGATTGAAGCCTAGATAATTTTAGGGTGTTAGATTTTAATTCAAACCCCTAAATTAATTCTTATTTTGTACGATGGGTTTCAATTCGAATAGGATTATGTTAAGATTTTTTTATTAAAATCCTAAATTAGGTTTGGGGCTCATTATGAAATCCCTAACCTAATCTCACTGGGGTCAGCCCGCCCCCTGCCCCTACTAAGATTTCTCCCTGTGAGCGTGGTGGTAGGAAGCGGGGCCTCGTTGCCCTCTCCTAATTCTCTTATTTTCATAACTTTGTATTTTTTTTTTTGTGCAACACCCACGTGACACCTGTGACAATTAAATCCATCATTTTTACCTCTCTCTCTTCTTTCTTCTTCTTCTTCACCACCCAAGACCTCACGCCCCTCCCCTTTAGAATGAAGGAAATGTCAATTAAACTATATACCAACCGATAACTTGTATGCTATACCTAAATATAATTTTTTTGATAAGTAGCAAGATACAGCCGACTATGCCTAAGTATAATACCACGAATGTATACCATAATATATTGATAATATACATGTACTAATAATATGTTTTGAAACAAGGATTCAAACAATTAGTAGATTTATTTTTTCAACTTCAATATTGCTTTTCAAGAGATTTTCTTAAATCTATTAATCAAAACTATTTGGTTGAATAATTATAATAGTTATGATCTGTTTGACAATACAACTCTCTTCAAGTATTCTCAAATATTTAATTCTCAAACATCATTTAAACACAAAACACAATACTATTTTTTTAAATTTCAAATATTTAATTCTCAAACATCACTTAATCATTACAACTTTTCCAAAATCTTAAACAAAACACAAAAAATATTATTACTTTTTTAAATTTCAAAACAAATATAATATTCAAACATTTGTTTAACTTTATATTTTTATTCAAAATTTTTTTTTCTCTCATTTTCCCAAAATCAATAAAATATCTTAAATCAAATCATTTTACTACTATTTACAGATATACTAAAATATTCTAAATATCCAAACAAGTCCTTAGAATAAAGAATCAATTTCTAAAAACACATTGGGCTGGAGCTCGACTTCTTCAATTGTTTTTATCAAGACTGTCAAGATCAAATGTAATTATTATTTAATGAGTTGACTCCAAACAAGGTCATTCAAGTTTGATTTAAATTCGAGCTGACTTCAAACAACTAAAATGCAAATTGAGTTTGAACATCCTCATTCGAATTCAACTCGTTTTGGTACAAATTCAATCTTAATTGCTATGTTTTGGATTGGTTTGTATGTCAGATGGATTGGATTTATAGTTGCAATAGATTTATATTTTGAGAATTGGTTCAAGTTATACAGGGGCCAAACAAATAGCTTGAACAACTCACCGATCCTTGATCAAGTAATTAAGGGTGAGGTGAGCAAAATATATGACCACTTCACTTCTGGTGGTAAATGAACTAGTCTTTTTGATAGCCTGTTCGATATTCGTTCGGTTAAACTTGAATTGAACTTGACTCATGGAAAAAAAAAGGCTTACCAGTGAAAGCAGATACCCGCTCGTTTAATAAATGACACATACTTGAATAAACTTGACTCGACTCGACTAAGACTCGTTAATGCACACTCATTTATGTTCGAGTCTACTCGTTAGCTTAATTCGATTAAAACTTATTCATATATTAATAAATATATACATACACCTATGTATATATATATAATATGTATGTATACATATATAATATTATAATATGTATGTATGTATTAGCTAATGATATAAGCACAACACTTTTATAATTAAATATATGACATGTATCCTAATTACTTATGCTTATATATTAAAAATGTTTCATAGCTATATTTTATAATTTGTACAATAGTTACTTAATAAGATTTAATAATTTCATATACTAGTATGTGGGAACCACATATGAAATGTATATGTTATCATATTATATGTATGTATTAATAATATATGTAGGCATATAATATATTGTTATTATGGATAAATATCAACTAGTTGCATATTAATTATTTATAAAATTTTAAAATCTTATAATTTAATAAATGCTCTACTTGTTAGTCGTACAAATTTAAAATTAGATTTTTTATTTTTATTTATCTAATTTATTAATTATTAAATCTTATTAAAGCAATTAAAAAATTAATAACTCGAGTTGAGCTTGACTCGAGCTCGAGCTCGAATTGAGAATTTAGCTTACCTAATCGAACTCGAACAAAGATTAAATAAAAATCTTGAGCTTGGGTTCAAGTTCGAGTTTTTTTAGTTGAGCTGAGCTCGGCAAGCCAAAGACCGATTCAACTTGGCTCGATTATAGCCCTAACTCCACCTAGAGGCTAGATTGGGATGGTTGAGGTAGCTACCTGCTCGTATCAACCACAAATTGGGAAGGGTGCCGCTACTCATTCCCATGATTTTGTCCTCTCAGAGTTATTATTAGTGCAATTGCATTTTTCTTTGTTTTTAAACATTTTTAAACATTTTAAAAATATACACAATTTTATTAATAGTCATTTTTTTAACTTAAAAAAAAAATATATAAAAAAGATAATTTTAAGAGGACAAAATAATGAGGTTACTAGAATTATTCAACTGGGTATTATTTACAAAAGAAGAAGAGGACAATACTTCCCATCCCCTTGTCCTATCACAACCATCACCCCCAAGCCAATAACTGTACCTCCTTCGCTTGAACCCCTTCCTCCCAACACACTCACGTGCTCCCATCTCAACGTGTTTCCGTTGGCCAGAGGCTCTTTGTATCCTTTACTTCCATTTCCATCCCTTGCCTTCTCTTCCTTTACAATTACTTGAAAAGAAAAAACAGCTAAATCTATTTTTTTTTAGTAGTATTAATTGGTGTATTTTGTTCTTAAAATTAACTCAAGTTATCTCAAATCAATTATTGATAGAATTCATAATTTCTTTTTAATTTTTTATAAAGAAGTTAAACCCATCTCAACTTACTTCATATATTAAAACACATATCTTAACATATTTACATTCAAACATATCTAAACGAGACTCATACAACATTACTATTTACAAATTATTTGATATCATCTCAACATCTAAACGCAGCTAAGTCTGGTTTGGTTTCACAAATCTTTAAAATCATCTCAATCTATCTCATTTCAACATCCAAATACCATTCAAACAAAAAATTTTAAATTGAAAAGTATTTTGTGTTTAAGTAATATTTGAGAATAAAACTATGAGAAATTTTGAGAATTTAATTGTATGTGTTTAATATTGGTCTGAATAAGCAAAGTATTTGTTTAATAAAAAAAAAATATTTACAACCGTGAATTATGCAACCGCCATGTAATCGATTTGAAAAAAATGAATAAAACATGAGACCCACATAAAAAAATTAATTTTTTAATAGTAGATCTCACTCTTTTTCGAAACGATTACGTATCGTTTACGCACTTCACAGTTGTATGTAGAATTACTCTTGTTTAATTTAGGGGTGATAATATGTGACGACCCGCGAACCCAACACGAACACGATATGAAATTAGAGAGTTTGAGTTTGATGTTAATAGGTTTGGGTCAAAATTGGTTGACCCGTTAAGACACAATTTATAAACAGATCAATAACGGGTCAACTTGCTTAACTCAAATTCAATCTACTTTGACCCGTTTAGAATTTATTTCAAAATTAAAATTTTATTATTGTTAAGTTGTAATATTTGTATATTCTCAATATGCTTATATTTTTATTGTTTTTATTGTTGGGATTGTAATTTTAAATCTATGCTCATATTTGTATTGTATGGTTTATAATAATGGTTTTATTATATATTAAAATTTGAAAAATATCGATATATTTTTTTTAAGATATTGTGATTATTAATAGATATAGATTTTAATTTTTATGTGAAATTATGTTAATCAAGTCAAATAAATTATGCATTTTAGTTCAACCCATTTATATAAAACAAACAGATTTAAATGAGTCTTGTTATATTAATATATTTTTAATTAATTACTAAATGAGTTAAGACAGGTGACACGACAGAACCCATTATTTAAATTAGTGAGTTAGGGTTTGGAAGTTTGGCATGCTTAGCTTAACGTATTGAGTTTGGATTGATCAATATAGTCAAATATTTATAATTTGACTCGACACGGAAACATATTTTGCCACCCCTAGTTAATTACTTAGCATCAGAAAGAATTAAAAAAGGTTACAAAAAATAGCACGAACACGAATTCAAGCTTTTGCAAAACAAAATAAAGACAACTATTGCAAACACAAAATAATTATATAAAAATAAATTTATAAATTAACGTAATTTTACGTGACTTATTAAATTTATTTTATATTAAAAATAATTTTATAATTTCACATATCATATTAAAATATATTAGTTTATTGGTTTAATTTTTTACGAACTGAACAATTTTTTCAAAATAAAAGGTACGCACGTCAGCGTTTCAAATTCATTCGTAGATACCGGAACGCGGGAACGCACTTTCTCAAAAGAGAAAAAATATGTAAAATAAATTGGCGGGCGAACCCTCCCACCCCCATCCTCATTTCCACTTCCTCTACCAAACCCAAAACTGAACTTTACTTTCCCAAACTATCCCCCGCGCTTCCTCTCCATCTACCACTCCGCCGCCACCACCACCACCACTACCCATGGATCAGGACAACCAGAGGGGCCAGCCCCCCGCTTCCACACGAAGCTTGAAGCGGAAGCTGGAGCCTGAATTCGAACATCCAAACAAGGAGAGTGGGGAGCGCAAGGTTCTCGTTCTTGAGCAGCCCCGCCACTGCTTGGCTCCCCAGGACCACGACCTTGTCCCAGAGATACTTGCCCACGTGAATCTCCTTCATTCTACTTTCTCTTCCGCCGAAGCCGATCGCTCCGCTGCCAGGCGTGCCACTGTTTTCCTCTCCCAACTCGCGGAAAACGGTACAGTTTTCGCCTCACGCTTTTATAGATATCATTTGGGTATATGCATTTTTGTTTATGCGTACTGTCCGGATGAACTAGTGAAGAAAAAGATAGCTCGAAGAAAAAGATAGCTCAAATATTTGCTAAGTTGCTAATCTGCTGCTTCTGCTTCTTCTTCAGATTCGTCATCTCTTTACTATGTGTTAAATCGAAGAATACATGATTTTGTTGATTTACCTGATTTCTTGAATGTATGGGGTTTTCTTGATCATTCCTTGGAGCAGACCGTGAACGATATAATCGTTTGAACGAGTAATTCAAAGTGCATAGGGTTGATGTGGATAACTTCAATTTTTTCATAAGTTACGTCATGTGAAATATTTTATCTGTGGCCGTTGTTGAGGTTTTTTGTGATTTCTTGAGCAGAGGACATGGTAAACGTGATAGTGGACTGTGGAGCTGTTCCAGCTTTGGTAAAGCATCTCCAGGCACCGGCGGTGGTAAAAGGCAACAGCAGTCCGAGGCCTTATGAGCATGAGGTGGAGAAAGGAAGCGCTTATGCACTTGGACTTCTCGCTGTCAAAGTAATTAGAGTGTCTTGTTTTCTTGCTTTTGTTTTGCTTCCGTGTAAATTCATTGGAATTATTCTCAAATTGTCACATTTTAGAACCAATATTAGCACGATTTATATGGTTATGATATTTATCTTTTATTGTGATTGACTGACTTAACTTTTGATAGTTCTCCTCTGTTTGCTGTTGAACTACTTGGCACTCTTAGTAAATGTAAATCAAATTTCTTGAACTGGCCATGCTAGAGTGGTCCTTTTTTATTAGTTGCTATCTAAAAAGTTATTGTTGAGTAATATCTAATGGTAAATTCTAGCTCATGCTTAAAAATAACTCTGTGGTATGTGTAATTGAAAGTATCTGGTTGCATTGGCTTCAGTAATGTTTTCATGTTGATCATTCTAAATAATCTGTCTGATGGATGAAATCGAATGCTTGTTCATTTGATGACCATGATATGCAGTTGTGTTGAGCTTTCGTTTTGGGTTAGAGAAGCTGATCATACCAAGCCAAAGCTCAACTTTTGGTATAATCACATGCTTTAGTTTGGTTAGTCTTGGTAGCGCTTCTCAGTTGGTGAAATATTTGATTTTTCATTCACCTCTGAGATAAAAGCATGCTAACGAGATAGTAATAGCCAGTTCGATAATTTGGGGAGTAATATGTAAGCTTCCTGGCAGTTTGGGAGTGCAAAGTATACTTTTCCTTTTTATTTAAAACGGAAACTTATTGTGCCGGTGTTGTCGAAAGTGAAAGGTGCTGATGGCTGTCAGAATGAAAGTAGTTTAATTCCATGCAGCATTGGCGGGGCTATCTGCAGTTTGAAAATTATCTATGCAAGTCCCTGTATGGTTGAGTTTGTTGTGATCTTGTGAGTTGACTCTTAGCAGACTTACTTGCTAGAACCTCTAACTAACTATGAAGTTGGCGAGTAATAGGGGAGTAGGGACTAGAAATTGTCCTTGGTCTAGAAGTTTTGGACTTACTATTTTTATTCTCGTAGGAAACATTGGAAAGGTTATTGGATCAGTAATAAGAAGCAAATGTGAATTTTGTTGCTATGGCCCTTTGGTGCATATCCTCACTTCTGGGGTGGTAATTATTGGGTGTTCTTTGGCAGAAATTTTCTGCTCATTTATTGTTCTCAATCAGCTGTTGCTCATTATGAGTGGAGGTTTGTAATTGTTTCCTATGTTACTTATCAAAAAAATTTGACTTGTATGGTTGTGGAGAAAAATCATAGCATTGCAATGAAAATGGGGTTAGTGTAATATCATCATTTTTAGTAAGGTTAGTCTCATTGTGTAATTAAACATGGCCATAGAATCAATGCGGAATTTGCTGTCTCTTTATGGACATTTACTTGCGGTTTCAATTCAGAGGATATGTTTTAACTCTTACTTTCTCTGTCTTTGTGTGAATTATTCAGCCAGAACATCAACAGCTCATAGTTGATGCTGGGGCTCTACCACATCTTGTGGATTTGTTAAAGAGGCACAAGAATGGTTGTAACTCCCGAGCAGTCAATGGTGTTATTAGGAGAGCTGCTGATTTAATAACTAACCTAGCTCATGAAAATAGCTGCATTAAAACCCGTGTCAGGTTTGTTTGTTTCCTTGCTCTTGCATCTCATTTTTTTTTTTCATTCTATCCTCTTCATGATATAATTAGCTGTTCATGGCAGGATTGAAGGTGGTATCCCTCCTCTTGTTCAACTGCTCGAGTATGCGGGTACAAAGGTACAAAGAGCAGCTGCAGGGGCCCTGCGAACCCTTGCATTCAAAAACGATGAAAACAAAGCTCAGGTTGATGAGTTATCTCTACTTCATGCTTTTCTTACCACTTCTTTTGGTGCAGTTGCTGATATGAATTGCAAATTGGCAGATTGTAGAATGCAATGCTCTACCAACCCTTGTACTGATGCTTTGGTCTGAGGATGCCACTATACATTATGAATCGGTTGGCACTGATCTATAGTATCCTATTTCATTCTGCATACTTTGGCTTTGTTACTGCATTTTGCCTTATTTAAACATTTTTTGACTTTTTTCTGGAGTTTCTAGGTTGGTGTGATTGGTAACCTGGTCCACTCATCCCCAGAAGTTAAAAAAGAAGTTCTCCTCGCTGGAGCTTTACAACCTGTTATCAGATTGCTTAGGTAACACCGATTTTCCCTTCTTTTACTCGCCAATTTCACTTTTGCTAAGGAGAACAGATTTTTTGCGTAGATCTATAATTTTTAGATCTGTTAAGTTAAGGAGAACTGAAATTCCTGGGCAGATTTATTAATTAATATTTTACTGGTTGAGTTTTTTTTTTAAATGAAAAAAAAAATCTCCCGTGTACCGGCCACCAATAAGTTCATCACTTTGATGACAGTTCTTGCTGTCCGGAGAGCCAACGAGAAGCAGCTCTGTTACTTGGTCAATTTGCTGGAGCTGATTCTGATTGCAAGGTGGATTAAAATTTTATTTCTTTATTTAGAATTTACTGTTTCCATACCTTGAATCCCCTTCTATTGTCGCATATTCTTTTATCGGCTGTTATATGAGGATGCGGTTCATGCAGGTACACATTGTTCAGAGGGGTGCTGTCCGGCCATTAATTGAGATGCTTCAGTCACCAGATACACAGCTTAGTGAGATGTCGGCTTTTGCACTTGGGAGGTTGGCCCAGGTCAGCATCTCTTTCCCTTTTAGTGATTACTATTAATAATATTATTAGGGATGTATGTTTTCCTGGATTGATAAATAGTTCATATTTTTAGGATACACACAACCAAGCTGGCATTGCTCAAGGGGGAGGTATAATGCCTCTACTCAAGCTTCTTGATTCAAAAAATGGATCTTTGCAACATAATGCTGCATTTGCTTTATATGGTCTAGCAGATAATGAGGTAGAGTTTGTTGGGCCATTATTTAATTTTAATCTACATGGTCAGTTTGTCCTTTATCAGTCATCTAATGCTGGCAATCTACTGTAACTGGTTTTAGTTTCTTCTGTAGGACAATGTTGCAGATATTATCAAAGTTGGTGGTGTTCAGAAACTTCAAGATGGAGAATTCACAGTTCAAGTATGCCTTCTTTTTATTTTTTATATTTTGAGTTCAGTTTGTACCCTCTGTGCTAGATCTTGGTTGATTTTATTTTTTCATTCCTTTGGCATGCACCAAGATTCATTAATCCCCTTGTTCTCATGGCACAGAAAAGTCTGCCCTGCGTCAAATTGTTAATTCTTTGTCCCTTCTTATGATTGACATGTCAAATTTGCAGCCAACTAAAGATTGTGTAGCAAAGACATTGAAAAGATTACAGGACAAGATTCATGGGCGAGTGAGTTTTACCTTATATTACTGGATTTTTTTGGCTTGCATTATGTGCTACTTAGCTGTTTAATTCATTTAATCAGGGTATTTTTCCTTGATAAATATATTCATCGTATAAACATATTTGGTGTGGCTAGTGTACCAATTCCTACGGTGCCTTTACAGGTACTAAATCACCTGCTATATCTGATGCGGGTTTCAGAGAAAGCTGTTCAAACAAAGGTTGCCTTGGCTTTTGCTCATCTTTCTGCCCCTGGCGATCAAAACACTATTTTTATCCATAGTAGTGGTACAGATAATCTAGCTTTTCTCAAGCGTCATCTTTTCTTCCCTTTTTATATTTTGGCCTGTAGGTTCTTCATTGGTTTCACCTAGATTTCCATGTTTTAATTTCTTGTTGCTGCACGCACACCTGTCTGCAGGTTTAGACTTATTGATTGGGCTTCTAGAATCTACAAGTCTGAAGCAGCAACGTGATGGTTCAGTAGCCTTGTACAAGTTGGCTACCAAAGCTATTTCACTCTCTCCTTTGGATTCTGCTCCTCCATCACCAAACCCACAGGTTCTTTATTTGGTTAGGGAAATGAGATGACGGGGTTCATTCTGCACTTGAATTGACCTTACTTATTTTCTTATATGGGTAGTAGTGTAACAAATGCATATTTTTGGGGTGAGTTGTATGCTGCTTTCTTTATTTGAAGTAGTAATTGAACATCTGCCAAGAATTTGAGGTTTGAATATGGGGTAGATTTACTTTTTCTCCCTATTTCTTGATGAATACCATTTTTCCATTTGAATGAAAAGAATGTCATCCTAATCATAGCAGTTCCAATGCTACGCCTTGAACCACTTGGCAATCTCTCCTACATTATGGGCCAGAAACTGATTGAATAGTGAGTCATTCGTATTAGATTTTTGGATAGGGGTCCACCACTTCCCATCCGATTATTGCTTTTTAAAATTGAATCAGCAGTTATGATGTTTGGTGTTGACTGCAAATACTTTCCTGACACTGAAATAAAATATTGCCAGTTGAATTAAGGCTTTCTGTTTGTTTGTCTTGCAAAACTTTTGTTGCAGGTGTATTTAGGTGAGCAATATGTAAACAATCCTACACTTTCTGATGTCACATTCTTAGTTGAAGGTTGGAATATTTCTTGCATACTCTGTTATTGGATTATTGAGTAAAATGATTGGTTTCTATTTCTAAGCAGNTTGGAATATTTCTTGCATACTCTGTTATTGGATTATTGAGTAAAATGATTTGTTTCTATTTCTAAGCAACTGATGAATATGAATTTTGATTAACATAACATGCTATGGGTGTGTATGCTTCTTTTATCAGGTAAGCGGTTCTATGCTCACAGAATTTGTCTCCTTGCTTCTTCGGATGCTTTCCGTGCAATGTTTGATGGTGGCTATAGGGTGAGTATTGATTTGTTTTAAACCTCGATGTTTGTGTCTGATATATGATGATCTTGTAACCAAACTTCTTTGGCCATTCATTTTCTCCTTCGTCTTTCCTCTTAAAGATAATTTAAGGTGATTTTGCGTTAGAGTTCCATTATTATCAGGTACATCACAGAATTTTAATGCTGATGAGCTGGTTGTTAGGTGGCCAATCTGATCCGTTTTGTATCTTGCACCTTATATATATATATATATTTTGATGAGCTGTTTTTTTTTTTTTTTAAAGTATCTTGCACCTTATATTAAAGATAATCCAGCTTCGGACAACTTTCTTTGGCAGAAAATTATAGATTTCGGGGGATTGTATTTATTTATTGTTTTATATGTAGTCTTATGACTTTGTATTGCAGGAGAGGGATGCTAAAGATGTAGAAATTCCAAATATTAAATGGAACGTTTTTGAGCTGATGATGAGGTGCGAGTTTGGGGTTCTACCTTACATTTTGCTATAATCTATTCGTTCCCTTAATTATTGGAAATCTCAGTAAAAGTAACTTTGTTTCCTTTATATTCCTGTTTATGCTTATTCCCTCTAGCGGCTTCTCCTTGCTATAAATAGATGTACATGGGCCCTACTTTTATGCTGATACTTCCTAATGTTTGTTGTGAATTCAGATTCATATACACAGGATCATTAGAAGTTGATCTGGATGTTGCCCAGGATCTCCTCAGAGCTGCTGATCAGTATCTTTTGGATGGTCTTAAGCGTCTCTGCGAGTATGCCATTGCTCAGGTTCGCCGTGGAATTAGTTTGATGATTGCTTTTCTATTTTCTGCATTATTGGTTAATCTGATTGCTTCTCATTATCTTCTGAAGGATATTTGTGTGGAAAATGTTTCTCTCATGTATGAGTTATCAGAGTCCTTTAATGCTATGTCGTTGAGGCAAGCATGCATACTGTTTATTTTGGAGCAGTTTGACAAATTGAGTGCCAAGCCATGGTAAGTTATATCTGTCTGACATCTACTTGCCGGTGTATTGCTCTCTCTCTCTCTCTCAAAATGCACGCGCACAAACACGCTCACTTATGCATGTATATATGCATATATATACAACCATAATCATAAACAAACATTTATCTTTTCTAATAGTGTCACTATTATAATGCGAGGCTGTTTGGTTTATATTTAGCTCTTGGGTGTAGGAGATATTAATGTTAGATTACAATTTGTTTACTGAATTTTAGTAGTGACTTAGACTTTGTTCTGTAATACCGTGTGAAAAATCATAAATCTTCCAATGCAAATATGCAGGTACTCCCACTTAATGAAGTCCATTATACCAGAGATACGCAATTTCTTCACTAATACTCTTTCTAAGCGTATCCAAGCCGATTTGCGGCAAACTTAGACAGTTAAGCTTGAATTTTGATCTTTGGCTAACTGTTAAGATGGAAGATAAAGCATGTACAGAAAGTTGTAGGTCATTCAACCTTGACATTGAGCAATCAGGAGTGGATTTTTCATTGCCCGTTCAGTTTTTTGGGGGAGATCACGGTTCGCTTGTAAACTATATAGTTTTCAGTTAGCTTCCTAAATTATAAAAAATTTGAATTTACACCCAAAACTAGCAACATGTTTCACACTTCATTCAAGTCTGATAATTAAAATCATGTCACTTGATAAATCTCTTTTCCCTCTTAATAGTTAGATTTTAATCTAGGTTGCAAATTGAACAATATAGGTAGTTTTGGGTGTAAATTTAAAATTTTTACAATTTAGGGGCGTAAAGTAAAAGATGTGGCAGTTTGTGAGTGAACAGTGCAGTTATGGCTAGTCACTCCCATTGAAGCAATCGTACTTGTGTGCCTCATTATTAGTAATACACAGAGAATGCAGATAGCATCGTAGTGAAATTGTAAGCATTGGCTTTGGCTGTTCTTTTTGGCTTTGGAGTTTTTATCAAGTCGTGGTAAAAACTCCTCGCACTAAGGG
Organism: Pterocarya stenoptera; assembly: GCA_003123785.1. Classification (NCBI taxonomy): domain Eukaryota; kingdom Viridiplantae; phylum Streptophyta; class Magnoliopsida; order Fagales; family Juglandaceae; genus Pterocarya; species Pterocarya stenoptera. Next base: position 209,871 of record QEOT01005719.1, on the reverse strand, counting down.
AGGAGTCGGTAAAATTGTAAGCCCATGCTTACAAGTTCTTTTTGGCCAATTCTTGCTATGACTTGGTACAATTACCGAGTGAAATTGTAAGCATTGGCTTTGGCTGTTCTTTTTTGGCTTGTTCACAAGTACCATATTCCTCAATCGTAGAAACAAGCATGGTATTCGCAAATGGCCAAACCGGCGGACTCCTACAAAGATAAAATGGTCAAAATTGGAAGCTGTCGGACCCGAAAGGCTAAGGGGACGCACGCTTCCATGATTCAGTCTCAGACTCGCAGGTATTCTATATCCAGCAGAGGGAATGCCAGAAAGAAATGACGTTTATCTTTGTTTACCTAATTTCTTGCTGTCTTTTTTTTTGTGTTTTTTTTTTTCTTGTCAAGTGATAGGCGTGTAGCCATCATCGATTATATTATTATTATTATTATCCAGCAAATGGGCTTATAATCATTAATTCCCTACAACTATGGCATGAAGATTACCAAGACTGGAGTCGCACCATTTCTCTAGGACTTTGATGTACATCTTAGCATTATTAATTTCGCGACATGCCATCTTTATTAGTCTTAGAGATGCTCACTTGCAAATTCAAATGCATTTCTTATGCTAGGATTTAATGAGGATAAACTCAATTATTCTGGTGATCACGATATGTTCTAAGTGTTCAAAATAAAGTTGACTAGTGTAACAGTTTACTAGAATTGATAAACCTTATTTTGAGGGGGAGGACCTCCAAAGAATTGGGAAGAAGATTTATGAAAATTCTTATCAGTGTGAATAATTCCCGTGCAACAGTTACAATATCCTTATAAAGGCATATGTAACAAACTAAGGATAATACTATTACTACCAGGAGTAACATAGTTTCTAAATGACAAACACTTGACTACCTTACTGGACTTATATTAAAACAATTGGAACTAATTACTAGTAGATAATATAGCAAGCCCACTTTTTATGCTTTCGGCCTAGACTTCCTCAACCATCGTTACTGTTTTGAGGCCCATGTTCAACAATCCAGCCCACATCTTCTATATCCCGAAGCCTTCATTCTCATTCCTTCCACTTTCGTAATCTCAAACCCTAGGCACTTGTGATAGAGCCCCTTTCGTTTCAAACACCTTGCCCACAAGATGTGGGTAGGAGTTCTTAAGTTGGTGATATCCCTCCCAAGTCGTGTCTTCATCACTTTGTCCTTGCTATCGAACTAGCAGCTTCATGATAGGGAAGTGTTCTCTCTTCTTGAGCCTCCTTTCCAAAATAGCATCGGGTTCGGGCTTCAAAATCCCTAAGGAGTCTGTTGGTGGCAGTGTGGGGCTCGTTTGGACTGGACGCCCAACCTTCCTCTTCAATAGGCTCACATGAAACATGGGGTGGATTTGAGCAGACTCGGGAAGCCCTAAGCAGTACACAACCTCCTCAATTCTTGCTATGACTTGGTAGGACTCATTAAATCGTGGGGAGAGCTTGGCATTCCTCCTTTGCACCATGGATTGCTATCGGTAAGGTTGTAACCTCACGTACACCTAGTCTTTGATGTTAAAAGTTCTTTCCTTATGCTTCAAATCGGCATAATGTTTCATCCTCTCTTAGGCCTTTTGTAGGTTTTGCTTAAGCAATTGAAGGATTTGCTCCTGTGACCTCAGGTTAGTGTCCACTCCCTCAATCATTGAAATTCCTTGCTGGTAGCTGAGTAGTTTTGGGTGGGGGTAGTCGTAGAGGGCTTCAAAGGGGGTAAATTGGGTAGAAGAATGTTTGGTGGTATTGTACCACCATTTAGCTAGAGGGATCCAAAAGCCCAATCTTTGGGTTTGTCTCCCACAAAACAGCGAAGGTAGTTTTCTAGGGTATTGTTGACGGCTTCAGTTTGGCCATCGGATTGAGGGTGGTAGGCTGAATTGAATGCCAATTGGACTCCTTATTGCTTAAACAACTATGTCCAAAATTTGTTTGTGAATGACTTATCCCTAACTGAAATAATGGAAGTAGGCATCTCGTGTAGTTTGAAAATGTGTTTGATGAATTGTTGGGCTAGGGTAGAGGTTGTGTATGCGTGGGATAAAGGGATAAAGTGGCTGAATTTAGTGAGACGGTCAACTACAACCCATAGGCAATTGAATCCTTGGGATGTAGGGAGCCTTTCGATAAAGTCCGTAGAAATGTTGGTCCAGGGTCTAAAAGGAATGGCTAAAGGCTGTAGTAAATCCCTTGGCAGGGTGTTCTCAGGTTTGACACACTGGCATGCGTCACAGTTGCAAATAAACTCCTTTATTTATGCCCTTAGCGCCGGCCAATAGAACTCTCTTCTAACCTTCTGAAGGGTTTTCTCAAACCCTAAATGCCCCCCACTAGACTGTTGTGAAGTAGGTTCAGTAACTTCCTATTGAATGACTTGTCTTGGGCCACGTACAACTTGTGTTTGTAATACAACAAGCCATCTCTGAAAGCATAGTGACGACCCAATGTCCCTGCCTTCCATTTTTTGAGCAATTCTTGTAAGGTTGGGTCTGAGGAATACACTAGCTTAAGTTCTTCGGGAAACTCCAAAGTAAGAACAGAAACCATAAAGAGAGTGATCTCCTTTGTATCTTTCTCCTCCAAGCACCTAGAAAGTGCATTTGCCACTTTGTTGTCATCTCCTTGCTTGTACTCTATTAGGAAGTCATAACCTAGTAGTTTGGACACCTACCTTTGCTGCATGGGTGTGCCAACTTTATGATCTAATAGAAACTTTTAATTTTGGTGATATGTTTTAACAATAAATTTACCTCCTAAAAGATAGGGCATTTGCTTCTTTATTGCGGAAACTAGAGCCAGCAGCTTCTTTTCATAAGTTGACATGGCTAGAGCCCTTCCTTTCAACCTCTAGCTAAAATATGCAATAGCACTACCCCCACTACCATTCTACTGCCATTCTTGATGCATTGCATTCAATACAAAAAGGTTAAAATCAAGGAGAGCCAATACAGGGGGATTCATAACAATTGCCTTCAAGTTTTGAAAAGCCTCCTCAGCTCGTGGGTTCCATTGAAACCCATTCTATTTTATAAGGTTAGTCAAGGGTGCTACTATTTCACCATAGCCTTTGATAAACCTTCTCTAATACCCTCTGAGACCTAAGAAGCCTCTTAGTGTAGCTGGTGAGGGCTATTCTAGCATTGCTTTAATCTTTTTCAGGATCAACTTTGACCCCTTGGGCTGAAATAAAATGGCCTAAATATGCCACCTCACGGGTACCAAACCTGCATTTAGACATCTTGGCAAAAAGTTAGTGTTGTCTTAAGATTTCCAATGCCATTCTCAGGTGTTGGATGTGCTGTTCCATATTTGAGTTGTACACCAAAATATCATAAAAAAAAATCAAGATAAACTTTGTCGATAAGGTTTAAAAATGGAGTTCATTAGACTTTGAAATGTTGATGAGCTTTAGTCAAACCAAAAGGCATGATTAGGAACTTATAGTGACCCTTATGAGTCCTAAAGATTGTTTTAGGAATATCGTCTGGTTTGACATGGATCTGGCGATAACCAGACCTCAAATCCAGCTTGGAAAAAGTGCTTGAACCATCCAATTCATCCTACAACTCTTCAATCACAGGTGTAGGGTATTTATCCTTCATTGTTGCATTGTTAAGGGCCCTATAGTTCACACAGAGACGCCACGAACCATCTGCCCTTCTCACTAAAAGGCTTGGGGAAGAGTAAGGGTTATGGTTGACTGTATCATACTAGTGGTCAGTAATTCCTATACAATTTTTTCAATTTCATCTTTTTGAAGAAAAGGGTAACTATAAGGTCTAATAGTAATTAGTTTAGTTCTAGGGTGGAGGGTTATGGAGTGGCCATGGGTTTTATATGGGGGTAGTGTTTTGTGTTCAGCAAATGTATTGGAATTGTTTTAGAAGGTTTTGGATTTCTGGTGGAGGTGGTTGAGCTAATTCCTTTTCACTGTTTTGTAATAACTGGAGCAGTACTCCTTTGTTCTTCAACTTGTTGGCAGCAGGTAATTTTTCCTCCTCAATCAACTTAGAATCTCCCAATCTTTTTAATACTACCTTCTGTTGGTGCAACATAAATTGCATAGTAAGCTCCTGAAAATTCCCAAGGCTAGAGCCTAATGTTTGGAGCCAAGACACCCCAAGGACCATATCACACCCTGTTAGACCCAATATATAAGCCTCAATGAAAAATTGACTGTCCTGAATTGTTAATGGGACCTGTGTGACCTTCCCTTCATTGCCCACTACTGCCCCATTAGCTACCTTGACTTGAACTCTAGTTGTTTCATTCAATTGGAGCACATTTTTGTGTAAAATTCTTGGATCCAAAAAATTATGTGTGCTGCCTGTGTCTACCAACACCACCATAATAGCAGCTAAAACCCTCATAGTTCTAGGGTTAACAGACTATAATAGCATGGAGTGAAATTTCTGGGTTGTTCTTAAGGACACCAAGATCCAGTACCAAGCCTTCTGGGTTTCCTCCACACTTCCTTTCTCCAACTTAGAGGGCATGACTACCTCAGCCCCTTGCTTTGGGTTCTCATAAATTTTTTCTATTAAGTATATTTTTGGCTTTTGACATTTGTGGCCCTGAGTCTATTTAGACTCACAGTAATAATAGAGGCATTTCTCTGGCCTCTCTTTCATTTGGTTGTGGTTGATTTTCTGAATAGATAAAAGGTGTTGGATGGTGTTTTTAGGGTAGTCAAGGGGCTGATATGGTGGTTTAAGGATTCCTAGTTCAGGAGAGGGGGTATATTGCCACTTGTTATTTTTTTCTGTTAATTGCCATATTTTCTTTCTGGATTTTAGCCAAATTATAAGCTGTCAATAGATTATGAGGGTTGAACATTCTGATGGGGAGTTGAATGTCATCCCTAAAGTCACTAAGAAAGCAGTTGAGCTTATACTACTCAGATAGCCCCCTCAATCTATTGGATAAGAGTTCAAACTGAGTTGTGTATTCCTTAACAGATCCCTTTTGTGTGAGCCTAGTGAGGGACTTTATTGGATTATCATAGCAATTCGGCCCAAAACAAATGAGTAAGGCCTAGACAAAGGAATCGCAGTCAGTAATGGCCCTTGACTCTTCCAAGTTCTGGAACCATGTGAGGGCCTTACCATCCATGTGGAAAGAGGCTAGACATAGTCTGTGGTAAGGGAGAGTGTTATGGAAAACAAAGAAGTGTTTTACCTTGTATAGCCATCCATCTGGGCTTTCTCCACTAAACACAGGAAAATCAAGTTTTATGGAATGTGTTTGTAGCTCTCCCATTGGCACTAATGCTTGATCTAACTATAAGTATTGTGGATTTGCCATGTGGATTTCCTTCCAGCTGCTGATGGCTGTTTCGTTTTTGTAGTTCCACCATGAGAGTAGCCACCTGTTGGGCGATAACCTCTGTTTGGCACTTCAAGGCTATTACCTCAATTTCCACAGTCCTAAACTAGGACTCATTTGCTTTCTTCAAGGAATTTAACCTTTCATGTAATTGATTAACCCTTGTTCCCTCAGCCATAAGAAGGATTGAAGGCTCTTGATAGCACTTGGTAACAGTTTACTAGAATTGATAAATCTTACTCCGAGGGGAGGACCTCTAGAGAATTAGGAAGAAGAAGAAGATCAAGAAAACTCTTATCAATATGAATAATTCCTGTACAACAATTATTATATCCTTATAAAGGCATCTATAACAACCTAAGGATAATACTTTTACTACTAGGAGTAACATAGTTTCTAAATCACAGACACTAGACTAAACCTAATTGGACTTATAATAAAACAATTGGAACTAAGTACTAGTAGATAATATGGTAGGCCCACTTCTTATGCTTCCGACCTAGACTTCCTCATCCATCCTTACTACTTTGAGGCCCATGTTCAGCAACCCAGCCCACGTCTTCTATATTTCGAAGCCTCCCTTCTCATTCCTTCCCCTTTCAGAACCTCAAACCCTAGGCACCTATGACAACTAGCTATCCAATGTTATTATATTATTGATAATCATCATAATTGTAATCATTGTAAATCTACAGCTCTTGTACTACTAAAATAGTGTGCCCATAAATATAATACTACAACTCTCAAAGTGTTTACAAGAGAATTTCATAGTCCATAAAGTGTTGCCTTCTGTTTTATGGTATCAAGAGTTGTATAGAAACTTACATCTTATTCTTTTTGTCAATCCCATAGCCTCTTTCTTCCCAATTCATATTCATTCCCTTGTTATTATTGAGCTTACTAAAGATAATTATATTCTTTGGACCTTACTTCATGTTCAGCAGCTTTATGGATTTGTTAATGACTCTGTCTCTAGCCCTCCCAAGTTTCTCAATGATATAACCTCCGACCACTTCATGCAAACGACGAATCCAATGTATGCTTGTTAGGGTTCCGACAGGAGAGTGGACTTGAGAGAGATGGAGATTGAAGTAGAAGTGAATTGAAGAATAGGGACTGTATGGAGTGAAGAAGTATGAAGAAGAAGAAGGAACGACATCCTGTATGCAAGAAGGCAGTTGTGGAGTTTTGGGATGCTACGCACCGTTTTTATTAAGTGTTCAGGTTTTATCAAGTGTTCTGTTATTTGAGTAGTATTGTAAAACACAACGTTTGGAGGAGTTTATCAAACGATGCGTTCTGGTCTGTTATTTACTTCAGTAGACAGTAGATTAGTTTATCTCTTACGGAGTCTGTTAGAAGGAGGAGTCCTTAAAGGGAAAAGAAATCCTAGCAAGAAGGATTTCTAATTTTTATCAAGCTTTCTAAGAATTGAATGGAGGTTGGGAACCCTCAAAGTATTTCTGTGAGTAACAGAAATCTTACTCTCATTAGCATTTTTACAAACACATCACCTGCACTTCCTGATTTCATAGCAGTATCCATCATTACATTTTCCTTGCTTTTCCTTAGTACAATATCACACATCATAACCAGATTCTTAATAGTAGTATCAACATACACCAATCCTATGGTAGAAAATACTAGATCTAGGCATCAACAACAAGAAAATCTCTAGCAATAATTACATGAAGTCCAACAACAACATGACCAACAACAACGGACTATGCAAGATTTGAAAAATAATGTAGACACCCTAAATGATATGATGTGCACACTCATCCAGCAACATCAACAGAATCATCAGCAACACCAACAAAACCAGCAGCAGTTCCATGAGCATCAACATTAGTATGAAGACCAAGAAGCACCAGATCTGAGAAGAGCTAACTTCAGAGGGGTGAAATTGGAGTTTTCTCATTTTCATGGAGAAAACTCAGCAGCTTGGATCTTTAAGGCCAAGCAGTACTTCGAATTCCATCAAACTCCTATGCCTCATTGCATGCTCATGGCTTCATACCACATGCACAGGGAAGCTCTTGTGTGGCACCAAGAGTCATTTCAAGGGGCCATTTTTGTGACTAGGAGGCTTTCACCAGGTCCATGGTCCTTCATTTTGGGTCGACAGCTTACGACAATCCCATGGAAGCATTAACAAGTTTGAAACAAACCAATACCCTCTTAGCTTACAAAGCACAATTTGAAACCTTATCCAATTGGTTGAGAGGACTTTTCGAGAAGCATAAACTAAATTGCTTCATTAATGGGCTGAAAGATGAAATACGCCTTTCCATTAAAATGTTCAACCCTATAAGTATGAATGCAGCATATGGTTTAGCAAGAATACAAGAGGAATAACTCTTAAGTGCAAGGAAATCTAGCAAATCCACAATAGAAGAGAGTGCTGAAATAGTAGAGGATTTTTCCTGAGGGTCTTACTTGAGTAATAATAGCAGTAGATGGAATGCACCTACTGGTAACACCAAACCAGTATCCTTAACCGAAATGGATGAGAAATGCAAGAAAGGGTTGTGCTACCACTGTGATTAGAAGTGGAGCCCAGCCCATAACGGTAGAAAACCAAGGATTTACTTTTTACAAGTTGATGAAGAATAAGTAGTGGAGGAAGGAGACAACCTTATAGGGTATAAGGTGGAAATGGCTGAGGATAATAACAAGGTTGAAAATAACGTGGGGGAGCTTGAAATTTCACTAGCTATGATGGCTGAAACTCCTACAATCAATACAATGAGGCTGGTGGGTGATATTAAGGGGGAGAAATTAATGATTTTAGTGGATTCGGGCATCTCACATAATTTCATAGATTCTACTTTGGTTCCTAAATTGAAGTTGGTAGTGAACCCTTCGATTGCTTTAAAAGTCAAGATAGCGAATAGCCAATGCTCGAGGAGCGGGGGAGTGTGCAATGTTGTAAATTTGAAGGTGCAAGTTACTTTATTTAAACCCTCAATTTATTTACTTGAACTTGCTGGTTGTGATGCGGTGTTAAGAGTTCAATGGCTAGAGACCTTGGGACCTATAACATGGGATTTTTCCAAATTGTTAATGAGTTTTATACATGAGGAAAAAATGGTAGAGTTGAAGGGGTTGAAATTAAAATCATCGATAGTGGAGGATGGTCACAAGTTGCTTAAGGCTACTATGGCTAAGGGCAAGAGAATTTTACTACAAATAATTGGCCAAGAAGAGAAAGCTCAAAATCCGAGAGATGTGGGGGATGACTTTGCTAAATTGTTGGATGAATTTGTAGGGGTGTTCAATGAACCTAAGGGGCTGCCCCCACCCCGTGCACATGACCACCGAATTGTCCTCAAGGAGGGCATTCAACCCATTACCAATAGGCCATACCGATACCCCTATTAGTAGAAAACTGAGATAGAAAAGATCGTGGCTAAGTACTCAAATCAAGTGTGGTGTGGTCGAGTACTAGTCCTTTTTCCTCACTTGTTTTACTAGTTCGTAAGGTTGATGGAAGTTGGAGGTTGTGTGTTGACTATCGGGCTTTAAATAAGGAGACAGTAAAGGCAAAATTCTCTATCCTAGTAGTTGATGAATTGTTGGATGAATTGTTTGGCTCAGTTATTTTTTCTAAACTGGATTTAAGGTTCGGTTATCACCAAGTCAAGGTTGTAGCTGATGAAATACCCAAAACAACCTTTCAAACACACGAAGGGCATTACCAAAAACTAATGCCTCGACCGCCTTCAAACCCCTCCTAAGACAATGTGTCAGTATTTTTTTATGACATACTAGTGTACAGTAAGTCAAAATGGGAACATTTGGAACATCTGAAACAGGTTTTAACAATGCAGCAACAACACTGTTTGTTTGCTAAAAGGTCAAAATGCAAGTATGCAGTTGAAGAAATTGACTATTTAGGCCACATTATTAATGTTGGAGGAGTAATGGTTGATGATTTTAAAATTGCAACTATGTTAGAGTGGCCTGATCCTAAAAATGTGAAGTCTCTAAGGGGATTCCTAGAGCTAACGGGGTATTACCGAAAATTTATAAAATTGTACGGAACTATAACAGCCCCACTAACTGCATTGCTGAAAAAGAATTCTTGTGTGGGATATGGAGGCAATGAGGGCATTTGAGGCACTAAAACAGACTGTATCATAGCCCCCAGTGTTAAGGCTTCCAGACTTCAACACCCCATTCACCATTGAATGTGATGCTTGTGGCACAAAGCTTGGGGTTGTGCTAATGCAATCAAGACAACCCATTTCCTATTTGAGCAAGGCACTAAAAGGGAAAGCATTGTTATTATCTATTTATGAGAAGGAGCTGTTAGCTCTTGTTACAGCAGTACAAAAATGGAGAACCTATTTATTGGGTTAGTTCTTTGCGGTGAAAACAGACCAAGAGGCACTCAAGCTTCTGCTTGAGCAACGGGTGGGCACCGAGGCTCAACAAAAATGGGTGGCAAAGTTAATGAGATATGATTTTTTTATCGAATACAAAAAAGGTAAGGAGAATAGAGTGGCTGATGCACTCTCACGAAAAGATGAAAGGGTACAAGGGGCTGCTTGTTGTGCAATGGTCTCATTTCCTACTCCCTTATGGGTGGAGGAGCTGAAACAGAGTTATAAAGGTTTGGAGGAACTAACTGAGCTATTGAACCAGCTCAGGTCCGAGTTGAACAGTCCAAGGCATTTTTCACTGAAACTGGGGTTGGTTCTTAAAAAAAGGGAGGATTGTGTTGGCTGAGGATTCAGATTTCAAGAGAAAAGTGTTGCAATATGTCCATAATAATTCTCAAGCAAGCCATTCAGGTTACTTGAAAACATATCAGAGGGCTAAACGAGACTTTTACTGGAAATGATTAAAAAAAGACATCAAAAGGCTGGTGAGGGAGTGTGATACGTGTCAGGCCATGAAATATGAGACCACCCATCTAGCGGGGTTACTCCAGCCCCTGCCCATTTGATTAAGTAAGGAAATTGCAATTAATGAGTAGTCAAATTAAGACTTTAAAATATGAAATTCACTACAAATACTCATTTAAATGCTCATTTCTGTTAAAAAGGATTCTAAAGTCCATAGGAAAGATTAGAGGGGTAATATAGTCTTTACACACTTTATTACCCTTTACACCTTCACACTACACTTAGAGAATTCTCAGATTCATTTCCCTCAAAGCCTTAACCTTTGCTATGTGTGTGTGCTTGCAGTTACTATATTCTAGAAGGCACTGGATGGAATTGGAGAGGAATTGGTTGAGTGAGCAGCAATGGATGGAGGGAGCAAGGATAAAAGGAGGAGAAAGCATGAGGAAGGCATGTCTTTGTTACGGAAGAAAGAAAAGGATTTTAGGGTTTCTGTTTTCTGCTATATACTTTCATTTTCTTGGTTGGTTTTTGTTTCTCTCTTTGGAAAATAGAGGGATTTTAAGATGAATAGAGAGTAAACTTCGATTCCTAGGTCGAGGGGAACCATCGAGCAGTATTTAATCTTTAAGTTTTTTTGATTCTGGAATTTTTTTTTTTTTTTTTTTTTCTGCATCTCTGTAAGTTGTTTTATCATTTTCGATTCAATCTAAGTGAGAGGGAGTCTCTTCCCTTCTTGATATGTTTTTGATTGAATGCACAATAGATGCTTGAGGTGAATGAACTCCACTATTCTGAATCAGAGTTTGAACTGACATGTTAAGAGCTTTTATGAGATTATCTTTTATTCCTTTATTGAGCATGCAAGAGTTCCATTTCTCGAATATTTTTACCTAGACTGAATGACATTTGAAGAGAGTTGTAGATGATAAATTCTTTAAATTAATTCACTGTGAGAAGGTTACCCAAGACTTAGGTTTGTTTTCTTTCCTAGTAAGTAAGTTTTTTTGGTTCTTTTCATTTGATTTCCGAAACTGTTGGAGAATGTTCAGACTGAAGTTTAGTTTCAGTTTCTTGAAGTTATCTGTTTTGTTTGGTCATCTCTTAGTAAAGTTTTTGTTCTTCTTAGTCTGGGAAGAGAAGGACATAATATAGTATCACATTACATTACCTTAATATCATTGGGTTGCTTAAAAAGAGTGGAGTAAATCTTCCAAGTAGCTTCCTCTTGATCAACTCAGTGATCAAGGAGGAGCTCTTACTTAGATATAGCCTTCATTAAGATCTTGAATAATTCTTCATATAAGTTGTCTTAATCCTTGTGAAATCGTCCTTGGGGCTTCCACTACACATCAACAAAAATACTTCTTGCACTTGGGAGGTAATAAAATTGGAGCAACAAGTTTTTGGCAACGTTGTTGGGGATTAATGGCAATTTTTCAGAATTGACAGAGTTAAGGTGGTGGCTAAGTGTGAACCTCTTCACACTCTGGTGATCTCTAATCTTATTCTTTATTTTATGTTATTTTATTTTATTTTTATTGGTTTTCTTGTTTGCCTCGTGTGAGTTGTGAGTAATAATTGAAGAAATCATTTATTATTGGGGTGCTCTACACCAGCCTTGGTGTTGTTGAGGTGTTACTGTTGGGATTTTGTATTTCTGTTTGGAGTCGGGATTTTTCCTCTAGATTGGTCAGAACTGAACCTGTGACATTTTCAGATTGTGAGTCATTATCTTTTAAGTCATCCTCAGATAGTTTAGCACCATGGCTGAAGAAGAACATGAAGAGAGAAGAGTGGGAAATCAAAACAAAACCCTTAAAGATTATTTGCAACCTGTTAGGGCTAGTACACCCTCATGCATCATTCAACCCCTGAATGCAAATAATTTTAATTTTAAGCCTGGAATGATTCCCTTGATACCCCACTTTCATGTAATGGAATCAGAGAATCCTTATTTACACATTAAAAAATTTGAGGAAGTTTGTTCCACATTTATGGATTGAACTTGTACTGATGAGGTGATCAGACTCAAACTTTTTCCTTTTTCATTAAAGGACAAAGCTAAGACCTGGCTTAATTTTTTGAGGCCTAGATCCATAGGAACATAGCAAGAAATGCAAACTGATTTCTTAAAAAAATTCTTCGCTATGCACAGAACCAATGCACTGAAGAGGCAAATCATGAAATTTACCCAAAAAGACACTGAGACCTTTTATCAGTGTTGGGAAAGGTTCAAAGATTTACTTAATTCTTGTCCTCATCATGGGTATGAAAACTAGAGGATAATAAGCTTTTTCTATGAGGGTTTACAACCCAAAATGAGACAATTTGTGGAGACAATGTGTAATGGGGAATTCTTCAATAAAGAACTTGTAGAGGCTTTTGAATATTTTGATTATTTATCTGAAAACGTCCAGTCATGGAATGTTTCAAATAACTATGATAGAACTGAACCATTGAAAATAACTGGAGGGGGAAAACACAACTTGAGGGAAGTGGATGATTTACATGCTAGAGTGTCTATGCTTACTAAGAAATTAGAAACCATAGACAAAAACAAAGTGAATGAGATTCAGGCTGTTCGAAAAGTGTCAGAAAATGTAATATATGTGAGGATGTAGGACATCCTACTAGTGATTGCCCCACTATCCCAGCTTTTAAAGAAATATTACTGGACCAATCTGGAGCTATTAACATGATTGCTAAACCTTTTTTAGGTCCATTTTCTAACACATATAACCCCAGTTGGAGGAATGAGCAGTCAACTCACCTCTCCAATCATGCACCAAGCCCTTCCCAGTATGCAATTAATCAACAATCAGCAGCATGATCTTCTCAATATCCTGCTGCAGCACCTTATGGGCAGAGGAGGAACATTGAGGAAACTGTTCATCAAATAGCAGCAAATCTCCAGCAGTTCATTTAAGGGCAAACCACCATCAACAATCAAACTTCTCAGACCATCAATGATATTAGAGGATCCTTAACAAAGTTAACCACAATCTTGAGTATCCAGGAGAAGGGAAAATTCCCTGCTCAACCACAACCTAACCCTTAAGGGCAAGTTCATCAAGTGTCAGAAGGAGTGGAGACAATCAATGTTAAACCAGTCAAGGCTGTAACAACATTGAGAAGTGGAAAAATTCTGGTAAACCCCATTTCTGACCCAGCCATCGTTGGTAAGGATTCTAACCCTATGCATGTTAAGGCTGAAGTGAAAAACTAGCAAGCACCTGCACCTTTTCCTTCAAGGCTAACCCTTGTACACAAAGATAAAAATCATTCTGAAAAATTTGAAGTTTTTAAACAAGTGAAAATAAATATACCTTTGTTGGATGCTATCCAAAAAATTCCCATTTATGCAAAATTTCTTAAAGACTTGTGCACCATTAAAAGAAAACTGAATGTGAAAAAAAAGGCTTTCCTCACTGAACAAGTCAGTGCAATCATTCAAAGCAACACTTCTTCCAAGAATAAGGACCTAGGCTTACCCACTATTGCTTGCATGATTGGTAGCTCGAAAATTGGGCATGCATTACTTGATCTGGGGTCTAGTGTAAATCTGTTACCTTACTATGTTTATGAAAACCTTGGCCTAAGAGAGTTGAAGTCTACTTCCATTACCCTACAACTAGCTGATAGGTCAATTAAAATACCTAGAGGGGTGGTGGAGGATGTCTTAGTTCAGGTTGATAAGTTTTACTATCTAGTAGACTTTGTTGTCCTAGATATGAAACTGTCAACAAATTTCCTGTTTCAAGCACCTGTGATATTGGGAAGGCCATTTCTGGCCACTTCTAATGCTCTAATAAATTTTAGAAGTTGTGTACTTGAACTGAGTTTTGGGAATATAACCTTGGAATTAAATATTTTTAATTTATGCAAGTAGCCCCATGAAGTGGAAGAAATGCAAGAAGTGAATCTGTCAAATAGCATTGTTTCAGAAAACTGCCCTTTATCTTATCAATCCATTGATGCATTAATTGATTTTGAAGATTTTAATGAGGCTGATGACAAGATTAACGAACTATTTTCTGCATCCATTGCAGGAAATCAAACTGAAATGTAGTGGAAACTGAAGTTTGAACAGCTACCTCTCGTAGCATCCTCACCGAAACCTTTAGAAGAGCAGACCCCATCCTTGGACCTCAAGCCTTTACCAGTCCAGCTGAAATATGCATTTTTGGGACCTCACCAAACTTTTCCAGTAGTAATCTCTTCTCTCTTAACTGATAGTCAAGAGAAAAAATTATTAGAGGTCTTAATCAAACACAAAAAGGCTATTGGATGGACATTAGCTGACATTAAGGGTATCAACCCTTTAGTTTGTACCCATAAGATTTATTTGGAAGAAGATGCCAAACCATCTAGGGAGATGCAAAGGAGACTTAATCCCACAATGAAAGAGGTAGTGAAAAGTGAAATACTTAAGCTGTTAGATGTGGGTTTTATTTACCCTATTTCTGATAGTAGGTGGGTCAGCCCTATTCATGTGGTCCAAAAAAAAAAAAAATTAGGATTGATTGTAGTGAAAAATAAAGAAAATGAGTTGATACCTACAAGGGTAACCATGGGTTGGAGGATGTGCATTGACTATCGGAATCTTAATGCTTCCATTAGGAAAGACCACTTCCCATTACCATTTTTGGACCAAGTGTTAGAAAAGGTTGCTGGTCACGCATTCTATTGTTTTTTAAATGGGTTTTCAGGCTATTATCAGATTGAAATAGCTCATGAAGACCAGGAGAAAACTATATTTACCTGCCATTTTGGGACCTTTGCATTTAGAAGAATGCCCTTTGGGCTATGCAATGCCCCGTTCCAACGATGTATGCTTAGTATTTTCAATGATTTAATTGAAAATGACTTAGAAGTTTTTATGGATGATTTCTCTATTTTTAGAAGCACTTTTTAGAATTGTCTTACTAACTTGCAAGCTATTTTGACCAGGTGTGAGGAGAAAAATTTACTGCTCAATTGGGAAAAATGTCATTTTATGGCTCAGGAGGGTATAGTGCTTGGGCACATAGTGTCTTATAAGGGTCTTGAGGTAGATAAGTCCAAAATTGATACAATTTCCAAACTGCCCATTCCAAAAACAGTGAAAGATATAAGGTCATTTTTGGGCCATGCAGGGTTCTATAGGAGATTTATAAAAGGGTTTAGTTCCATTACTAAACCCTTATGTAAATTACTAATGCATGAAATTGACTTTGAATGGACCATAGACCAACAATCTGCTTTTGAGCAATTAAAAGAGTTGCTCACTATAGCCCCAATCATACAACCCTCTAATTGGTCTCTCCCATTTGAAATAATGTGTGATGCTAGTGAATATGCCATAGGAGCTGTGCTTGGCCAGCGTAGAAACAACCTGCCTTATGTCATTTATTATGCTAGTAAGATGATGAATGAGGCCCAAAAGAATTACTCAACCATAGAGAAAGAGTTGTTGGCAATAGTTTTTGCTTTAGACAAGTTTAGGTCTTACATCTTTGGGTCACCTGTAGTTATTTACATTGACCACAGGGTTTTTTCTTCTTTAAACATGGTTTTCTTTTCTTTAAAACGTTTTTCCCGTCAGTGCCTTCATTTCTTAAAGAATGCCGTGCATTCATACATACGTTACTTTTCTTTTCTCTTTCATAGGCCGGTGCACGTCATTACGCCCCGCGTGCTAGGGTTAGAGGCCTTTTGGGCAGATGGATTCGCCCGTGGCCACGGATTGGAATCCTTTTCCGTTAGGGTGCAGCACTGGGTGCATTACCAGATACTACTGCCCGGCATTGCAATTTGCCCATTTATTCATTGGGTACCCCTTTCTTTTCATTCATATGGACGTTACGTACTTTCATACATTCATTAATGCCACATGCCGTTCTTTCATTCATTCATTCATGTCAGCTCTAAAAAGCTGAGGCTTTCATTCATTTCATTTCATGGGCATGGGCATTCATTTTTTTTCTTTTCATTTCATTTCATGGTTTCATGGGAAAAACATATTTTCGTGAGAAAACATTCTTATTGTTTAAAAGCATGGTTTAAACATCATCTTTCATGGCATCGTTTAAAACATCAGTTCTCAAGGACCAGTTTTAAAATAATTTCTTCGCGTCTCTTAAAGCATCGTTCTAAAGCTCAGGACATGACCTTCGAATCTTCCTTTCTTTTCTTTAGAAAATACGTACAATATCTACAACATATATTCATCCATTCACATGCATACAATTAATACTTTTGGGTACGTAAAAAAGGGCTTTCATGGAGGGGCCGTACATATGTATACTTTCAATACTTAGCATGCTTTCTTTAAAATATCTTTCGTGTCCTTTTGTAAAGCATCTTTCATGGGAAACCAGTTCATCTTTCCTTTTCTCATACTTTAGAAAACCTCTCGAAGAGCATGAACGTAACACTTACCTGGACTCCATGCTATTTTCATACTATGCAGTCCATTCATGCGCGTGTCAGATGGCACCTACATGCATACATAACTTTATGTCATTCTCTATCTAGTGCATAAATAGCTGAACTAGAAATAGAGCTATCATTTACCTAAAACACTCTCCTTCTATCCCGTGCTCTTTCACGTTCCTTACAATGATAAAACCCTTGGAGACCCTTTACGGTCTCTACTTCTTTTAACCTTACGTTCTACCTCGAGTGCTTACTCGCTAAGGTGAATCCATGATTCCCCTTAGGATTAAGACACTAGGACCTCTGTCTCGTTCTTCTTATTAACCACGTTTCGACGCATGACTTAAACGAACTAAGTCATGCATCCCATTCTTAGACAGTACTCTTATCATTACCCTCATGTATCTTAGCTCACTCTACTTCTCATGATCATCCATACTCGTTACACGGCTCCAAGCCACTCTGAGGCTTGAGCACCGTGTAACCATGTTTAAGACAGATTACTCATTACATATGGTGAATCCGTCCGGCACGTTCGTTTAACCAGATAACACACGTACCTTACTCCTTTATCCCTTAAGACCATCATTTAATACATTGGTCATGGACTCGTATGGCGAACGCCACACTCCATTACCAAACTTTTCATACCTGGCTAGCACGACCCTTCATGCTAGCCGTACCTCATGACAGTTCATCCCAACATTTGGCACGATGGGACTCTGTCTATGAACACACCTTATGTCACGTCACATAGCTCGGGACTAAATCCCAAGCTACACCGTGACCCTGTCACATCACGTCACATGCATCCTAACCCATCACAGTATAGCTTCATGATTGACCATGTCACTTCATGACGTTGCCCAATCATGCTTCCGCTGCACTGCTCTGATACTTCTTGGCCACTTAGCACATACTCATGGCCATAAGCCGACTACACGGCAACGCTCATCGCCGTAGACTACAAGCCATATTTCACAACACATACCACAACACCTTTATGTCACGTCATATAGCTCGAGACCATTCCCAAGCTATATCGTGACCTTGTCACTTCTTCTGACATTCCGCTACGTCAACTTCCAACTCATCACGAGTACGGTTCCTCACGTACTCTTGTCACAACATGACACCTCGTCACGTTCCCTCTACATCACTCTTACGCTAATCCTTCACCCATCGCAAGCACAACTTCTTAATCGACCACGTCACTTAGTGACGTTGCCCAGTTATGCTTTCGCTGCGCTACTCTGATACCTTCTAGTCACTTCGCACTTATTTCTAGCCATAAGTCAGTCACATGGCGACACTTGTCACCTTGGACTACAAGCCGTATCTCACACTTTGGGACACTGTTCTACAGTTCTTGACACCATACATCAAGCCCTTCGCCATCAACTACGAAATCGTCATTATCTTCGCGACACGCCATACGGTGTATCGCTGCACCTCATGGCTTACACTCCTCGTGTACCCCTTTCACAGGGCTACGCTACATCACCACTATGGCACTCATGCCATATGGTGTGTCACTCCACTACAATGGAGTACACTCCACATATACTCCATTCATAGAACTACGCTATGTCACCACTATGGCGTACATGCCATACGGTGCATCACTCCATTACAATGGAGTACACTCCATGTGTATTTCATTCACGACACTTCGCCATATCACTAATACGGCACACATGCCGTACTGTGCATCGTTTCCCAACATGGAGTACACTCCTCGCGTACTCCATTCACGGCATTACGTCATGTCACCGCTATGGCACAAATGCCATACGGTGCCTCGTTTCACTACATAGAGTACACTCCACGTCACTACTACTGCATATACACTACCAGCACACTTCACAGCACAGTCCACAACACTACACAGCACACTTCCCAACTACGCCCAACACTTCACCACAGCACGTCACATCACTACTACAAAGCGAATCCTATAATACTAGCAGTATAGTCCACAACCTATAATACTAACAGCATAGTCCACAACCTAGTCAACTAGCTAGCATCTAACATTTAATATAAAAAGCGAGCGATAGAGATTTATACCATTGACGGGATAACCCGTGTGTCGCTCGCTAGCCGTCACAGCGCTAACGTCGAAAGGAGTGTACGGGGTGGCTACATCGCGTACAGTGGCTGTTTAAGCGTTTGGATAGCTAGGTGTGGTCTTAGAAGGGTCTAAGGTGGCCTTAATGATGCTGGCAGGGAACATAACATAACAGCTCTAGCCGTGTGCAGTGACGGTCAGTCACGCGCAGTGACTATCCATCACGTACAGTGATCAACCCACCATTGTAAAGTGGTGGTTTGGGCTTGGGCTAAGCTAGGGGAGGTTGCTGGTGGAGCTGTGGAGGCTTGGTGGTGGTTGGCACTATGGCCTAGATGACCGCGCACAGCGGCACTAGGAGGTTGCATAGTGAACCCGTGCGTGGGTGAGCTGTGTACATGCATGGTGGAGGAAGGTGGCTACATGGGAGGGGCTGAGGCCACTGGAGGGGGCCGGTTGGTGGCAGGGGAGGCTGCCGTGGGAGTGGTGGTGCCAGAGAGCAGCGCACGGCGGCGCATGGAGCACTAAGCCCGTTCGGGCTTGCACCGTCGAGGGAGGAGGAAGGGTGAGTGTGAGGGGGTGATACCGGTGCAGGGGGACTCACCGGAGGGAGGGGAGGCCGGTGGTGTGGGCGGTGAGGCACGGCGGTGCACGGCGGCGCTGGGCTGGGGTTGGAGCCGTTCGGTGTAGGTGGGTGTCGTGCAGTGCAATCCGAAGGAGAGAGGGAGGAGAGAGAGAGGGGAGGGAAAAGTGAGGGAGAAGAGAGAGAGGGCTGGGGTTTTATACTAAAACTCGACTTCTGTGGGTCTATAAAATGGTCTACAATGACCCTTAAACACTAATTTAAAACCACGTAAACGTTTATTTAATTAAAAGCATTGAGATGAATAAAGATAGAATATTATTTAAAATAATATTCCCTCATCATTTATAAAATGATGAAGTCTTACTTAAAATATTTAAAAGAATAAAACTATTAAATTAATTAAAGATTCCATCAGTATTTAGATCACATAATATTTTAAATAACTGGAATCATTTATATAAAATGATTCCCACAATTATAATATTTTTGGAGCTCTTCAAAGATATTATAATTGAGTTATTTAAAATATTCTTTAGTTAAATAATAATAGGAATCTTCCATTTAAAATACACATAACTTTAAAACACAAGATATAACTTTAGAAATTACGTAGTATCTATAAAAACAAGCCATCGAGGTCTGGCACACATAACGGAGCTCTTAGACACGAGAGGAGAGGAGCGGGCTGACAGGCTATCGCATTTGACGTAATGGCTTACGTCAGAAGAAGGAAGGAAGGAGCAGGGTGTTACAGTTCATTGCTTGGATTGAGTTGTTTGTTGGCGGGGTTTGAGTGGTGGATCATTCAGGTTGATATGTTGGTTGAATTCGGGCAAATATAGTTGGTTATTGGTTTGATAAACCGAGGGGTCAGGGCTTTGAACGGGTGATGGTTTGATTGACGTGCAAGTGTTGAATGATAAAATGAATTTAAGGAGGGTGGGATAAACTGTTGGTGTATTGTTATGTGGAAGCTGTGTTGTGTAGTTTTAAATAACTGAGACATGTTAATGGAATTGAGTTTGTGGAAATATAGCTTGGAATTATGGATTTTAATAATTAGATTGAGGTTGATTTGTTGGTCATTAACACTTAGTGTATATTTTATGATTAGGTGGCGAGACTATTAGAGGTTGGACTCAAGACTTAGATAATATGCTGCAAGAGTAAAGTAAGTGGGGTTTTTATGTTAGACTTTGCATAGAAAGAAGTGAATTAAAGTTGATTTTGAAAAAATATGCATGTTTTGTTATCAAAATAAATTTGAAACAATCTCATTATTTTTTTTGTATTACTCATGAAACCTGTATAAAAGAAAGAAGTATTTCTGTCATGATTGGTGTAGATATGAACAAATTTTTGGCATTCTGTTTTTGAACTATGCAAAAAGAGCAAATATGAAATCTAAAAATTTGTTTATGTTATGTGAAGATGCTCTGAATCTGTTTTAATTATGTGAAGATGATATGATTTTGTTCAGTACTCTGTTTTGATATGATGTGGCATTTGAAAATATTTGGCATGACATTCTAATTTTGTATTTAGTTCTGTCTCTGATCTTACCACGGATGTAAAACTGTGGCCTTTGTTATATGGTTAGTACAAACTTTTTTGTCTCTAAATGCACCCACTTTAGAAATAAAATGGCTTTCTGTGTGGTCTGTCATGTGTGCACACTCAGGACTTCGAGAATGATATGGGGGATATTCACTTTTGTCTTTGCCCGGTTTGGCTACCGGGGATAGCAAAACCCTACAACGGGGGTTAAATATGACATTTGTTCTGATGTGATACTTTGATGTAATATGATAATGATGATTAGTTTATGCCATGCCAAAGGCTTTGGAATATAAATATTTTGAGCCATTACTCAGTTAACTTTGATAACATGTTTTGTTTTGCATGTTAACATAGAAAAGGTTTTGTTTTGTATTCTGTAAATGCTCATGTTTACATATTGGTATATGTCATCTGCTTACTTAGTTGTTGATAACTCACCCAATATCTTCATAATACATTCAGATAATTTTGATGACACAGTTGAGAACCAAGATTAGGAAGCATGGGCAGGGCTAGATGTGGATTATTTATTGAGTACCTACGGGTATTGTGGTTATGAGGGGAATTTATTTAGAGTAGATGATATTGTTATTATGTTGATCTAATTTACTGAGAGATTTATTATTAATATGGAGAATTTGTGGAGTTATTAATTTATCTTGTTGGGTTATTTCATTGAAAACTTTGTGAGGATTGTATATATGTTTGCTGGACTAGGTGAATTCATGTTTATGGAATACTTGGAATGTTATTTATATTGTGAGGAGATGATTTTAGGTGACAAATAGTGACTCTTCAACCCCTTCCGGGTACAGGGCGTTAGAAGGATTGTATAAGAGATGAGTTCCGCTACATACAAGCACCATTGCGCAATCGGCTTATAATCATCTGTTGTGGCATTGTTAGCTTCTGTAAGAAATTAATTAAAAAAAAAATGAAAAGGCGAAAAGCTGACCACCATCGTCTTCCTTGAGAAACCATTTCAACGAGAAATGTTGGCCTTCCTCCGAAAACCATTTCTCCAAAATCCATTTCTTAGATTTCATCTGGAAAAGAAGAAAAACATTGGATTTCATTTCCCAATATCTCCCAAACCTATTTCCATGAGGAGTTTTCCTTGATACTGGAGTGCTCCGTTTGTAGCTTTACTGATGATTCTTTGTAAGGTCTGGTGTTGTTCTTGAATTTGATATGGTTGAACATGATTGATTCATGTTTTTCATATACATTTGCAGTGCTTTTACCCACCATTGGCTTGGGTGCTTTTCTTCGGTGGGAGAAGGGATATGGTTCTAGGTATTGTTGGTTGAGCTGTATTCAAATTAATATTCGAGAAATAAGACCAGGCTCAAGCAAACCAGGTCCTTTGGGGTAAAAAAAGAAACAAAAGAATGTGGAAACAGAAAAGAATGTTGTGCAATATGTAATATTTTTGTATGTGCCAGTTAATTTGTTTCGCCATGTTTGTGAGGGCTAATATGAACAAGTTTTTCATATGCAAAAAGTGAAGTTCGATTGCTTTATTTATTTGTACTTCATCCTTCCTCAACAATTCTATTTCTACCTTAAGAAGTTCGATCTCTCTTTTATCATAACTGTCTACCCTTTTGAGATATTCGCAGTATGGTAATCCTTGTTAATATTACACATAAAACAGATCATGAAGGACATATGAAAATTTTTATTTCAACATATGTAAATGAGTCAGCAGTAAATTCACATCTGTATTGTACTTTGGACACCTGAAGAAGGTTCATCCAGGATTTTTGGAGTAGTAGATCTTCTGTGTGTGTCTTTAAGATTGCACATGCACACAGGGTCTTCACTCAAGGTATGATTAATAAACGATGATGAAGAAACTGATGATGACATTTCGATTGTCACAAATGGTATATAACCGCAGTGAAGGACTCTCTAGTTTGACAATTCCAAATCAATCATATCCACCATATCGTTAACTATGTGAAGTACACTAAATACTATAATCCCTTCACTACGGTGGTGTGTCAGAAGTAGAAAGTGGTAAGAACTGTTATCAATGATGGGCAATATCCATGAATAGTACCAGCAAATACTAGATTTGGGTCTCCTTAAAGACATAAAATACATCCAGGTTTTAAATTGAATGGAAGTGTGATAAGAGATATTAACAACAAAAATTTATGATAAAGTAGAACCTGTTCAATTCTATAAAAAGGGGATAGGCGACTGTCAAGAAATTGTTTCTCTTGTGCAACTTTACTCCCAGGTCCTACCCATATCTAAAGCAGTTACATATATCAAAGTTGACATAAGTGTAGGCAATGCAAAAATAGTAGTAATAGTAAGATACAAATAAACATGTTGCTTTTAACAGATGAGTCAGCTGGTTCCATAGCATGACCAGTGCTTTCATAGCAAAGAATTAAGAATGGATTTCTCCCCAAGCAAAAAGGAAATGTGATATAATTAAATCCAAGTGGTAAATTGCAGCAAATTTGACAAGCAGCATGTCTTGAAATAACATGTTAGAAAGCAAAGTGAAACGGGTTCTTTCACATAAAAATACTCTTTAAGTTCCAAACAAATACTCCATACCACTACCAACACCATATCCTCCATAACCACCAAATTCCCTTCCACCGTACCTTCCATAAGCACTCCCTTTGGAACCATAAGGTCAATCAGAACTATAACCACCACCACAAAAGCTACTTCTCCAAATCCACCATGTCCATCCCTAAACCCAGCACCAAATGTGGACCTCGAATAGCAACTGATATTAAGGAGTCATAGTAACAACAAATGCTTAGGTAACACTGTCTGGATTTAAGCTGCATATGCCTACCCACAACCAAAATGGTCTTAAACTACTCTTCAATTTTTTTCCACAATACATTATAACACTCACAACAGCACAAAATCATATATCAAACAAAAAAAAAACCAAGAGCCTTATCTACCCTTTAGCCCAGTGAGAGTTCGTGCGCATTGGTGAACAAGAATGGGGATGAACTCTACGTGGGGGCTTAGGGTTATGTTGGCAGAGATGAAGAGGGAGAGGGAGGTCAAATCGAGGCTTAGGGAGTGAAATCGAAGGAGAGGTAAATTTGAAGAGGGAGAGGGAGGTCGAATCGAAGAAGTAAATTTGAAGGAGAAGGGAGTGAAATTGGGCCTTCGGGTTAAGTGAAAAAAATGCAAGGATTTCACATGTAAAACGTGATCGTTTCATTAACTTATGTAGCCCACCACGTTAGCGTTTGCACGCTGGTTGGAACCTGATGCCTACCTCCAGCGTTTTCCATAAAAAATTGTAAAAAAAAAATTGTACGTCTATCATTACTCATATCTTATTACCAATGGGTTCGCTCAAGATTTGATTAACTTATATTTGCCGTAGGTTAGAATTGACTTGTTTGACTTCAGAAGTATAGAAATAATAGTTACTTTATTGCAAAGATCTATGTTAGTATCAACATTAGGATATGCAAACATGTGCACTTGTAAATAGTAAGAAAGATTTGTTGTGAACAATACATTCAAATGAGATTCATTCAAATTTCTTAATTGAATTGGATTGGATAATATATAAATAGATAAACATAAATATTAAATATTCATGTGAGGTCTATATTATTTGAAAATCTTATAAGGACAACATAAAATGCTATAAGATACACAGAATGTGTCTATAATTTTTATAATTAAAACTTAATTTTATTCAGATAATTGAACATGATGTTATTCTAATAAATTTATTAATTAATAATTGAACAAGTTTTCAATTTAAAAGTTCGAGAATAGACTCCAATTTATATGTAAATGACAGAACACGTTTTTACAGGAAAAAAAAAAAAGAAATTTTTGCAAGTAAGCTTTTATTAAGAAAAAAAACTCCTGCCACTATTGGCTAAGAGCAATCACAATGGTCTAATCATTTTGCAAACAAGCGAACTAGGTACTATAATGATTCTCTACATTTGAATAATTACTATTTTGTTATAAAACTTAAGAGAAGCAGTAAGAGAATAGAAATATTACAATGTAAGAGTAGCTCATTAGGAGCTTGATATCATTTACTTCGAATTTTTTGTGATATATAAATGATCTTCAAGATATCCTTTTATAAGCATAGGAGGATAAAGAATATGAAGGGATGATAATGAATTACTGAGATACATTGATAAATTTAGGAATTTCAAGCGTTGGTACATAAATGAGAATTCTAAGAGTCGTACATGAAGTGGAAACCAAATGGTCATCCACCAAATTCATGTATGCTTTCCACTTCATGTATGCATTTATAACACTCCTCATTGGATAATCATACACAAGGAACATGTCTAATTAAAACCTTGCCAAGGAAAAACTCAATGGAAAAAAAAAAAAAAACCTTAGCGAAGGAAAAATAGTACAATCTGTATGATCATTTTCTTCCCCTCAAAATATGTAGAGCTTCAATAGTTTACAATGAAGTATGCTTTAGTTGACACATTCTAATGTTGTGTACCAACTTTTTTAATGTTGTAGTTGGTAATGCTTTAGTGAAAGATCCGCCAAATTATCAAATAATCGTATTTGCTTGACATCAATATCACCACTCTTCTGGAACTCATGTGTATAAAAGAACTTTTGCAAAATATGTTTGGTTCTATCATCTTTGATATAGCCTCATTTGGTTTGTGTGATACAAGCAACATTATCTTTATATAATGTTGTTGGGCTATATTTGATTATGGATAAACCACACTTATCTTGAATGTGTTGAATTATTGATCTTAGCCAAATACATTATCTACTTGCTTCATAAATTGCAATTATCTCTGAATGGTTGAAAGAAGTAGTACCTAATGTTTGCTTGACAGATCTCCATGAAATAGATGTACCTCCAAAACGGTATCCTGTTTGTGATTTTCCTTTATACGGATCGAAAAGATAACCCGAGTCTGCATAACCAACTAATTGAGGATTTGATCATTTTGGGTAAAACAATCCCATGTCAACCGTTCCACGAAGGTAGTGCAGAATATGTCTGACCCCATTTCAGTGCTTTAGAGTTAGTGCAAAATTATATCTTGCTAGTAAGTTAACTGAAAATGCAATATCTGGTCGTGTGCAATTTGCAAGATACATCAAAGCACCAATTGCACTTAGATATGGTACTTTAGGACCAAGAGTTTCTTTGTCGTCTTTCTTAGGGTGAAGTTGATCTTTTTTCACACCAAGTGATCGGACAACCATTGGAGTACTCAAAATATGAGCTTTGTTTATGTAAAAGTGCTTCAGGAATTTTTCTATATATGATGATTGATGGACAAAAACTCCATTTGAAAAGTGTTCAATTTGTAGACCAATAAAATTTTGTTTCTAAGGTCTTTTGTTTCAACCTCATTTTACGTAATTTGTGACTTTCATGAGCTCTTTTAGAATTCCAATAAGATTTAAATCTTCTACATATACCGCAAAAATAGCAAATCTGGAATTTGACTTTTTGATGAATACACATGGACAAATTGGATTATTTTCAAATCTTTATTTTATTAAACATTCATTGAGATGATTGTACCACATGCGTTCAGACTATTTTAAGATCAAATTGTATTAATTCATATAAAGATCTTTATAGTTTGATAGAATAAATATTTCGAGATTTTGAATTACATGCTTCAAGAATTTTATATCCTTCAAGGATTTTCATATAAATATCATTATCTGGTGATTCATATAAATATACAGTAACCACAGCCATTAAAAGCATATTCAAACTCTCTGTGACTATCAAATTAATAAAAAAATCTGAATGTAAATTGTATTCATTATAGGAGAATATGTTTATTTATAGTCAATACTAGGTTTCTACGAGATGCCTTATGCAACAGGTGGTGCTTTGTATCTCACGATTTCATTTCTTTCGTTATGTTTATGTGCAAATACTCACTTATATCCACCAGGTATTACACCTTTAGATTTTTGGATTACATGTCCAAATATTTCACGCTTTGCTAGTGACATCAATTCTGAATGAATTGCTTCTTTCCATTTTGGCTAATCATTTCTACATCGACATTTTTTGACGATTTTTGGTTTATTTTCATCATTAATTTTGGTAATATCAAGAGCAATTTTAAATAAAAATATGTCAACAACAATTTTCCCGTACTTAGATAATGTATTGAGATTTCATTATTTTTAGGTACCTTTTCCTCTTTGGGATTCCACTTCAGGGGATTCTATTCTGGGAGAATGTTGAAGAGAAAGTTTGGATGGATCTATAGGTCTTATTGCCTGTTTTATGGGTACGACCTCTTTAGGAGCACCGATTTCTTTTATTTTTATTTTTCTCTTCTGGGGAGTCTTATCATTTACACCAATAGGTCTTCCATGTTTTATGTGTGTTTTAGACTCATTTTATTGCATTATTTGATTATCATACATGGAAATCAGTCTTTGCTAGAGTATTAGCAACAGGAATGTGAGACTTCACTATTTTCTTACTGTCAGTAAAGGCATCCGGTAATTGATTTGCAATATTTTGTAAATAAATGATTTTTTGAACTTCCAGTTCACATTGATTTGTATGAGAATCAAGATGAGATAACGTCAAAATGCTCCATGTTATTAGCTTTTGTGTTTCTAGCAACTTTTTCCTCTTAATGGTGGGAAGACTATTTCATCAAAATAACAATTTTCAAAACGAGCCTTAAAACTATCTCTAGTTAAAGGCTCGATATATCTAATGATGTAGGGAGAATCAAAACCAATATAAATTCTAAGTCTACGTTGAGGACCTATTTTAGTGCATTAAGGAGGTGAAATTGGAACATACACAGCACAACCAAAAGTATGAAGATGACAACTTTTTGGTGGTTGGCCAAATACAAGTTGCAATGGAAAATATTTATTATTAACAGTCGGTCTTATTCGAACCAATGATGTAACATGCAAAATTTCATGCCCCCAAGTAGGAGAGGTACATAGTTTTGTTTTTAAAAGTAATGGTCGAGCAATTAATTGCATACATTTAATAAATGACTTAGTTAAACCATTATGAGTACGTGTATGGGCAACATGATATTCGAAATTAATCCCAACTGACGTGCAATAATCATCAAAAGTTTTAGATGTAACTTCTCTTGCATTATCTAATCGAATAAATTGAATTGGATAATAAAGAAATTTAGCCCGTAATCTAATAATTTGTGCAAAAAGTCTAGCAAATGCAACGTTCCAAGTAGAGAGTAATCAAATATGTGACCATATGCTTCATGCATTTATTAAGACCATAAAATATCTAAATGACCCACATGGTAGATGTATAGGTCCATATATATATATATATCTCTATGGATTTTTTGAAAAAATGGAAATTCAATAATTATCTTGGAATGTGATGGTCTGACTATTAGTTTTCCTTTGAAACATGCTACACATAGAAAATCACAAATAATCTCCTGGTTCTTTAGGGGGTGTTCATATTAATTCTCAATTATACATCGCATCATGATTGATCCCGAATGACAAAGACGATCATGCCAAAGCATAAAAATCTTTAGATCAGAGCACTTATGGTACATTACAACATGTGAATAAATTATTTTCAATGTTGTATAATATAACTTAGAAGAGAAAGCTGACGGTTTTTGTTGATCTCGGATCCCTATCTCTAGAAAAACCCTCTCCCTTCTCTCTAAAACTACCCAAACTCCAGATCTAACATGAAGGGGTGGGAGCTTCGGCTCCTCCCCCCTCTCCCTCTATCCTTTTTCTTTCGTGTTGTGTTTTTTCTTGTTTATTTTGTGTTTTTCAGGCTAAATAAGGGAGGATTGTCGTTCGAGTCTTTCCGGCCGTCGACCTGTTACATGCACCTCATGGAAGTGGTGCGTCACCTGCACGCGTGGGACGAAGATCCGGATCTAGCTGGCGCGTGACCTTCACGCACCACCGAGGAGTCCTTTGTCGACGCCACGCTCGGCTTCTGTGGAAACTTTGACTTCGAGACTTCCATGTTTGACTGACGGCTTTCCTCCCAATATGAACAGTGTCCTGTACTCGCCACCGCAGACCGTTTGTGCACTGTTCATCCATTGTTGTTCTTGGCTTTTATCGTTGTAGTGTTGTTTTTTTCATGCTCAGCATTTTGTTTTGCTTTTCTGGTTTTGTTGTTTTTGTTGACCCGAGTGTAGTTTGAGCTTTTGGATCGGATGTAATTTGGGGTAAGAGCTAGTTAAGAGTGGTGAGCGATGTTACGTCTGGTGACCATACAGCTGGGCTGTTGTGGTCTATGCGTTAGCTGAGTAATCTCTCAGTTAGGGCTCGAGATGCCGATACTTGCAGTGGACGTGTGGTCCGGGTCTCACCAGTGCTCGTGGTCCTGTTGTTGTTAATGTTTTTAGTTGTAGTTTTTTCTGTTTTTTAGTTAGTTTTTATTAGAAATAGGCTTTGGATTTGATGTCCATAGTGGTGTCCCATACTCACCCTCCTTCGGAGGGTAGAGGGGTCCTTCAAGTTCTGGTTTATAGGACGTTTCTCTGTTTGAGAGAATTTGTTTAGAAGTTAAGACAATATGCGCCACAAAGCAAGTTGTGTGTGGGGAAGCCTTAGACTTGATGCATAATTTGGCTTATAGTTTGAATTTTTCATGTACTGATAAGTTAACAGATGTAACTTCAGATCATTAATGAAATGAGTCTATTTTCACAAAAAAAAAAAAAAAAGAAGAAGAGAAAGTTGACAATTTTTCTAATACAAGCTTCTAGCCCAAATTTATTGTTGTAATGTAAAGAAATTTATCATTTTCTTCATTAGTGGTTTCTTTTAGACTTCGAAGAATACAAATCATCGTTAATACAACATTTTGTTCCTTTTGGTAACATGATATAAGCTTTTCCGGAGCCTTCAATTAGGTTCGATTGCCCATATATTGTATTGACGTTGGCTCTATATAATGTTAAATATTGAAAATATTTATTGTCTTTAAGAATTGTATGCGTGTTGTACAACTGTTTGCCAGACATATATCTTCACCAATTATCTTGAAATTGGTCAATGTACCAGTAAAATTTATGTCTCCTTACAAACAAAAATATGTTTAATGGAAAAGAAAATTTAACATGATGTATTAAAAGATAACGACTAAAACATAATGTAATTATAATAAAGAAATAAAATTAATTATTATGGTCATATGCATCACTAATCAAAATATTATTATCTCCATTTGGATTTATAAAGAAACCAGAAGTATCGAGATGACTTAGGACCATCATATTTAGATTATCAAAATAAGCTAGATGATCTTCTGGATCCTTGTGGTCGGTAAAATTTATTTCGACCTCTTTTGCTTATTCCTTTATGAATGATTGATATATTTCCACCAAATGTTTGGATCTACGACAGGTACGTGACCAATGCACTTTAATACTACACTTGTGACATTTATCTTCATATTTCTTTACAAACTTATTCTGCAGTCTCTATTTGCATTTTGCTTTGTCATGGTGTGTTTCCACATCTGGTGGTATGATTTTTCTTTGAAAAATTTTGAGTACGCTCCCATTGATTCCAATATTTTTTTCTATCACATTAGTGTCTACGACCATGGATTCCTCTATTATGATCAAATGAGATTTCATTCGCTTCAGAGAATAGAGTAGAACCGATTCGAAGAGGCTGATGATTTTTTATTAACAACTCGTTGTTTTGTTTAGCCACTAGTAAATAAGAAATTAGTTCAAAACTCTTAGTGAACTTTTGCACTCGATATTGTTGTTGTAGGAGCACATTCAAGGCGTAAATATGCTATATGTTTCATTTCAAACATATCATTATTAGTGGCTTTTTTCTTTACACAATTTCAATTGTATAACTTCAGGTACATTTAATTATAACGAGTTTTTGGGAGGATTATGGTCTTATGGTATACGTATTACTCACTTAAACTATCTCATAGAATCAATGGATATTTTATTGTAAGGTACTCAATCTTCAATAAAATTATTGTTTTAGAGCGATCATTCAGGGATGCTTCATTTCTTTCCTTAATAGTATTGAAAGAGAAAGATATATTTAAAATCGAACTAATATATAGAAGATAAGAATATTCATCGCATTGATATGATAACACTATATTCTTTATAATATCACATAGATCATATTAATATTTATGGAAGAGAAACTTACAGTGATTCACAAAATATTACGTAAATATTTTGTCAAAAATCAAAAGAACACAATGATTAGCTAGAGTCTTGTAGTGATAACGTATTATAAAACTTAAGAGAAGTAGTAAGAAAATAGAAAGATTGCAATGTAAGAATAGTTCTTCAAGAGCTTAATATCATTTACTTTGAGTTTATTATGCTATACACATGATCCTTGAGACACATTTTCATAGGCATAAGAGGATAAAGAATACGAAGGGATGTATATGAATTATTGAGATACATTGATGAATTTAAAAATTCCAAAATTTGGTACATGAATGGAAAATCTAAGAGTCTAATTAAAATATATATATATATAGAAATAATATAACAACAATAAATAAGCTAATGTAGAAGATTAATAACTGATATAGATAAAATAATTTTGTTAGATGGAAATTAAGGTCCTTTGGAT
Source organism: Pterocarya stenoptera (assembly GCA_003123785.1). Classification (NCBI taxonomy): domain Eukaryota; kingdom Viridiplantae; phylum Streptophyta; class Magnoliopsida; order Fagales; family Juglandaceae; genus Pterocarya; species Pterocarya stenoptera. The sequence goes on along the minus strand of QEOT01005719.1, from coordinate 178,439 downwards.
ATTTAGTTTGGATATTTAGAATATTTTAATATATTTAAAGAGTGAAATGATTTAAATTAATATCTTTTATTGAATTTTGAAAAATCAAATAAAAAATATTAAATAAAAATATTATAAAATTAAAAACTATTTAAATATACATTTTGAATATTTTTTTTGTTTTGAAATTTGTAAAAATAGAATTGTTTTATTTTGTTCGAGAATTTGAAAAAATTTTAAAGATTAAGTAACGATTAGATAAAAAAATTTAAAATAAAAGTGATTACATTTGAATAATGTTTAAAAACAAAGTTTACGAAAATATATGAAAATACCTGTTATCAGTTGCGTTGCTGAACGGAATACAGCGCGTTGAGAATTTCAGAAAGCGAAAATTAAGAAAATTTTCCTTATCATCAGCCACGAAACTGAGAGACCAGAGACTACACTTACACTAGCTACAAAAGTAGATGGCGGTTCAGCTCTCAGGCCTATGGCTTCCAAACTCTCCTGCAATCCCGGGACTCTTCCTTCAGTTCCCGACAACCAAACCCAAGTCATCTCCAACGGCTCTCGCAGCTGCAGCTTCTCTCTCGTCCCCACCTTCCACCATCCAGGCATCAATTCCCATCCTCAATTTCATATTTCCCTCTTAGTTCATTCATAATTCTCTTCACTCCTTGTGTTTTGTTTCTTGTAAAACGTAGGAGAACTTGTAATCTTTTCTTTATTTATTTATTTTAGCTTTTGCTTTTGTTTACGAGGATGCCCAAAAACAGTTTTAGCCCCAACTAGAGTGTATAATGTATTAAATGTTCTTTCTTAATAAAACGAACATTTATTTTCTCTTTATTTCCTAAATTTTTTCAGAAACCAATCAAACAGTTTAGCTCCGGTTTTTGTTTATTTCATATTATAATTCCTTCGAATGTTGTGGATTAACAATCAATAACATATGCACTACAAATGAGGTCACAAATGGATAGGATAACACAATTGTTGATTAAAACATTACAGATTGTTGGTGGGAAAGTTCCCAGTTGGCCTGAAAATGGGAATGCCAATTCCAAAGATGGATGTCATGGAGAGAGTGATTGGGTTGAGCTGGATGCTGATCTTTATCACTGGACAAAGGCACTGCGACCTGTTCAGGTATGAATTAGGTTTGGTCTATCATGATTGAATTTCTGAAGTGGTAGCTGGCCGAGATTTTTGGAAATTCAAATCGATGGTTTCTCTAACTTTCTGTTTCAATTTGCCTTATTGGGTGTTGGCACGTGGATAGTGGTATCCTGGTCATATAGCAAAAACGGAAAAACAGCTTAAAGAGCAGCTTAAGCTAATGGATGTGGTGATAGAGGTGCGAGACGCAAGAATTCCATTGTCAACTAGTCATCCACAGGTTAGAATTCTGTATTACTTTGTTAGCACTTAGCTGTAATGCGAAATGACTATAACATGTTAATGTTTATATCAATTTACATTGGGTTAGAGAGGAGAAGATTGTCTAGATGCATACATTTTGGGTTGCTAATTTTTTAGTTTATTGTTACCTATAAGACTTACTAAATAAATGTTATTCCTGTAATATGCTATAATGAATTTAGGCATTATTAGTCGGATACCACATTGCAAATAATGTTAAATGGTTCTTGATACTCCAAGAAGAAGCACCTTTAGGACAGATGAGTTGAAACCAAAAGTTGTAGGTCTTAACCTTCCTAGTACTCTCTCTTGAGCAGATGGATTCGTGGCTAGGAAATAGGAAAAGAATTCTGGTGTTGAATAGAGAAGACATGATATCCACGGCAGACCGAAATGCTTGGGCTACTTATTTTTCAAGGCAAGGAATGAAGGTTGTCTTTTCCAATGGGCAACTCGGGCTGGTACTGGAACAAAAGCCCCTCTTATCTTTCCATATTCTGCTCATCATCTAGTTATATGATTATGTTTATGTGGCAAGTACAGGGCACTATGAAGCTGGGGAGGTTAGCAAAGGCATTATCAGCAGATGTGAATGTCAGACGCAGAGCCAAAGGACTACTTCCACGGGCGGTAGGTTCCTAGATCTAGTGAAATCATGTGAAACCTTTCATGTTTTTTTTCCTTTTCTTAGTCTTTAGCTTAATGTCTGATTTTATTGACGCAGTGCTTGTTAATGCTGTTGCAAAATTATATAAGCATTTAAGCACAACTTGATCTTTATCAGTTTACTTGCTCGACATGGTTTACCTTCCCAAGAACCAATGAAAGCTAGTAGGTTTTTGGAGCAGAATATTTGTTTTTCCAATCTTTTTTTGACAAATGAAAATGTACATTTCTATAGTTTTTGGTTATCATTCAAAGTTCTAAGATAGTCATTGGTTCACATTTTGAACTTTGAAGATGCAAGGCTCAAGTCCACTTCCATTATCTTTCTTCCATTCTCCCCAGCTACGGTGCTTGATATGGGCCACTTTGTACATTACATTTAATCACATTCCTTGTCAATAACGTATCACCAAAGCTTCTAACAAAGTAATTACACCTCCATGAACAATCACCCCCAACTAGACAACCTCCGTACCATGTCCCAACTCTTCTGCAAAACCGTGGCATCTTCCACCTTGAACTTCAAACCTCCCCACATTCCTCTTCCTTGCACTTGTTTTCTCTTTCCATACCGCTGATGAGAATGACATCCACCTCATCACCTCATTCATCAATTGCAACACTTCCTTGCTGTGATCTTCATTGGGACCCAAAGCCACTTCCCCTTCTATCACCTCATCTGCATCATAACATTAGTTGATGGATTCTTCTCTGGCAACAATGACAATCACAGCTCCTTTGGCTCCAAATGCAAGCTCCTCCATACGTCTTGCTTTTTACAAATTTCAACCTGAATTACAGTTCTCATGTCCCTCAATTGATAACAGAATAAACATCTTCGAGATAATATGCAATTGACTAACATCTAGAGAAAAAAACTTGTCTGACAACAAAAAACACAACAATAACATGATGAGCAAAAATTGAATGAAAGAATTGGATTGGAGGAAGTTCAGGACTTGGACATAAAATAAGCCTTGAAGATGATAGAATAAATGAATGCCAGGCTCTTTTTTCTTTTCACTGCTGACACCAAGAAGTTTCTTAATGTTGATAGTTTCTGTTTCGTTGAGCCTTGAGCTTGTGGGCCTCCAATCATGGTTTTCCGATACTTTATCAAAGGATTAGATCTTGATGCCTTTTTCTTACTTTTTTGTTCGTTTTGAAATATGTCTGTCTAATGATGTTGTTCTCAAGTTTCTCTGCATTTTATCAAAGGATTAGAGCTCAGTTGCTGCTTTGACATTTATGTCTCTATTTATCTCTGAAAAGGATCTATTTATTTGATAACTGTTGTTGTTAGGCTTATAGAGACTGAATCTACCAAACACCAGCAGATCATTTTTGCATTGCTTTTGATTGCTTTATGATCATGGTTGGGTCAAGATGAAAGTGATCAGGGGTTGCAGTAAGAGATAATTTGCTTAAGAGAGTGAGTTTGGGAACGTGTTGCAGAGGAGAGAGTGTTTGGGTCAGATACTCTTGTCAAACATATACCTTAAGAGTCAGAATGCACTTTAAAATTGGTAGATAAGTAGTAGATGATGTGTTGAGCTGAACCGATGTGGCTCTTTTTGAGCAATTTGTGGGAGGAAATGGGAAGATTCTTAATTGGTGGTGAGCCAGAAGGGGTATTGTTTTTCTTCTTGAACTTCTTTTGAAATATCTTTAGATAAGAAACAAAGGAGTTTTTCTAAATGACGGTTGCTTCTCTATGCTTTTGATCCTTTTTTTCATGAGATAACTTATTTTGTATATCATGCTTCACAAAAATAATTGCTATGGTTAAATGAACGTTGCATTTTTATTTATAGGTACGAGCTGGAATAGTTGGATATCCAAATGTTGGAAAATCATCTTTGATAAACCGTTTGCTGAAGCGGAGAATGTGTCCAGCAGCTCCCAGACCAGGTGTCACAAGAGAGTTGAAGTATGCATCTTCATCTTTGTCACCTGGAAATCTTTTGGGTTATGAGGTTGGGGGTTGGGAGAAATGAAAGCAACTTGCAATGCTGGGTTTAAATTTGTTGTTGCATTAATTAGAGTCCTAGAAAAACTGAAAAAAAAATCTGAGATATTTTTCTTCTTTCTGATTAGGTAGTTAAACATGTGGTCAATGGGTCTTGAACCCTTGACCTCACCTTCCATTACACTCTTTCAGGAGGGGGAGGTCCACCATTTTAGCTAGAGCTCATTGGCAGGATATTGCAATTTATTAATTGTTATTGGAGATATTGGAAACTATTCTCTCTCTCTCTCTCTCTCTCTCTC
>QEOT01005719.1:84182-173566 GCA_003123785.1 Pterocarya stenoptera | reverse complement strand
CCCCCCCCCCCCCCCCCCGGGCGGGGGCGGGGGGCTCCAGTTGTGGGTCAAGGTGATGGGAAAGGAAAGGAGTTGGGAAGGCTGAGTAGGACGTATGTTGAGGCTGTGATGGGAGGTAGAGCAAAAAGTAGGGCGGCGGTGCATGGTGGTACAGGCAATCCTTTGTCGTCACAAATGGAAAAAAGGACAAAAAGCAAAGGGTAGTAGGGAGTGCTCCTTCGCGGAGAGGGATGGTCGCAACTTTGTACCTCAAAAAGATAGAGGTGGTCTGTCCGATATTTGCGTATTGGAAAGTGAGAGGCAGAGTGTCTTGTTTGGGCTAAAGGAGGAGTTGGCTGGCATAAAGGAGGAGCTGCACTGTCTGAAGAAGTCTGTCGAAGAGTTGCTAGGGATTTAAATCCTAGCTAGGCCCTGGGCCTGGGGCAAGGAAATGTTGGGTTGGGGTCAAGTCAGTATGCAAGGCTTGAAAAAGGAAAAGTTAAGATCGGCTTGAGCTTGGGCTGGATAGACCCACCTCGTCCCAAAATGGGATGGCGTTTGAAAAGAAATGGGCTTACGCCCATTCAGGCCCAAAGAACTATCCATTTTGAATGGGTTCAACATCTTCCTCCTCTGGGCCCGAGGCCACGCCGTCACAAAGGCCAGGGGTGCCACCATCCCTTCCGCCTGCGTCGTCTGGGGTAGTTTCCGGCAACCCATGTGCCGGAACCCTAGCGCCGCCATTGTACAAAAAGGTTGGGAAATCACGGATGCCAACTTCTGGCGGGCCAAAGCTCTGTGGGTTGACACAGACTTGTGCGCAAGCATCGTCTAGGAAACTTTCCGGTACCGCAGAGGTAAGGGCTGCAGAGCCTATACATCAGAGTGTGGCGTCGGGGGTTCAGGAGTGTGGGGAAATCACTAGGAAAATTTCATAGGAGTCCTCTGGGCAATAGCTCGACCTTAGTGTAGTGCAGAGGAATATCTTGGAGCAAGAAAAAGACGTAGCCGCCGAGACAGACCATACTAATCGAGGGACACACTCGACGGGAGTTTAGAAGCAAGGGGAAACATCACAGAAAGGGTCGATGGAGAGGGTTGAGCAGGAGAAAGGGCTAGAGATGTACGAGAAGACAGAAGGGGAAGGAACATTGATCTATTTGGGTCCAACATGATTCCAACAGTGGGTGAAGAGTTACAATAGAATGAGGAAGGTAGATTCTAGCACGATTCAACACTCAACACAGGGGAGATTCATCAGATTGGGCTAGAGGAAACTAGGGACAATCCTATCTCTATTTGTTTTGTTCCTCCTTGTCTATCTCAGATTGGGTCATGCAAAAAGTGGAGGAAATTTAGAGATGTGTAGGGATCTCTTATGAGGGCTTTGAAGATCAATTCAAGGCACTTCTCACAGCAATTGAGGTAGGACATTATCATCATGGAATGGGGTCAAAATGAAACAGATAGTTGAGGAGGCTGTCTTGGTCTATTAATTATGAAGGAAAGGAGGGGAGTGCAAGCCGAGGAAGGAACAAAGGGAGGGCTGTAGTAGTTGATAAATGAAGCCCAAAATTCTAATTTGGAATGTTAAGGGGTTGAATGAGATAGACAAACACCTCGGAATAAGAAATTTGTTAAGACAATGGAAGGTGGACATCTTGCACTTGATGGAGACTGAGCTGAAGGTTATCACAAGTATTATCCGGAGTATTTGGGGTTGCAAGCACGTAGGGTGATCATATTTACCCTCGAATGGGGCATCGGGTGGAGCATTGGTAATGTGGGATAAAAAGGTGGTGGAGAATCTTGACGAGTTTGTAGGGGAATACTTGGTGGGGGTGTTCTTTTAAAAATTCTGAAGATGGTTTTTGGTGGGCCTTTGCTGGGGTTTATTGTCCTAATTTGGATAGCGAGAGGTAGTTTCTCTGGGAAGAGCTAGTAGGATTGTGTTCTTGGTGGGATGTTCCGTGGTGTATTGGAGGGGATTTCAATGTGACAAGGTTTCCAAGTGAGAGATCGGGGGAGGGATGACAAAATCATGCAATGGTTGAATTCTCTAATTTCATATTAGAGTTGGAGCTCATGGACATCCCCCTTATGGGGTTACATATACATGGTCTAATAATTGTTTTTGATAAATAACTTAAATATGTAAAGAAAAAAACTATTTGAACACTGGTCTAATAATCATGCCTGGTCTAGACTGGATAGATTTCTTATATCCCCAACATGGGAGATGTACTATCTAGATGTATGCCAAAAAAGACTACCACGGATATGTTTGGATCACTTTCCTATAATGTTGGATTGTGGAGGCATCCAAGGGGGAAGAAGGCCCTTTAAATTCGAGAATATGTGGCTAAAAATATATGAGTTTGTCGAATTGATTAGACAATAGTGGAGCTCATATAAGTTACAGGGCACTCCAAGTGTCATATTGGCTAGTAAGTTGAAAGCTTTGAAGAAGGATTTGAAGACATGGAATGAACAAGTATTTGGTAATGTAGAATTTCAAAAGAAGTCTTTATTACAAGAGTTACAAAGAGTGGAGGGTGTAGAAGTAGAGAACACTTGCAAAGACCACGTCATTTCCGAATTAGAAAGGGTGACTGTAATGGACGAGATTTCTTGGAGGCAAAAATCAAGGGCATTGTGGATTACGGAGGGGGACCACAAAGTTTTTTCCTCGGGTTGCAAACTCACATAGGAGGAATAATGCCATTGAGACCATGACCATACATGGCTGTGTTTCTTCAGACTAGTCAGCAATAAAGGGTTACATTGCTGGACATTTGAAGATTTGCTTTTGGAACCCTTTGAATGGAGGCCTAGCTTTTGAGGCCATTGAACAGACTAGTATGGCTTGGCTGGAGAGACCCTTTGAAGAGGAAGAGGTACAACAAGTAGTCAGAAAAATGAATAAAGACAAAGCTCCGAGCCCTGATGGTTTTACCATGGCATTTTCTCAAACGTGTTGGGAGGTGATGAAAGGAGATGTCATGCAGGTTTTTCATGAATTTTTCTCTTTTGGGAAATTTGAGAAGAGTTTAAATGCTATATTTATTGCAATTATCCCTAAAAAGGTAGGTTCAATAAAGGTGCATGATTTTCGACCTATTAGTCTTGTGGGCAGTGTACAAGATAATATTTAAAGTTCTTGCTAATAGGATGAGCATGGTTATGGATAAAATCATCTCTAAGTCTCAAAATGCATTTGTTAGGGGTAGACAAATATTGGACTCGGTCCTCATCACTAACGAATGTTTTGACAACAGGATCAAGTCAGGAGTCCCGGGTATTTTATGCAAACTAGACATGGAGAAGGTCTATGATCACGCGAACTGGGAATTCCTTTTTTATTTGTTAAGGAGATGTGGTTTTGGGGAGAGATGGAGGGTGTGAATGAGGCATTGTGTATCAACGGTTCGTTTCTTGGTCTTTGTAAACGGTGATCCCGTGGGTTTCTTTAACAGCTTGTTGGGGTTGCGACAAGGTGATCCACTATCACTCCTTTCATTTGTTGTTGTCATGTTGGCTCTAGGTATAATGTTGTTAGCTTCAGTGGAGGGTGGCTTTTTCTCAGGTTATTAAGTAGGGGATACTAATCTTGGTGCTGCCATTATATCGCATCTTTTGTTTGTAGATGATACACTGTTATTTTGTGAGGCAAATCCAAGTCATCTTCAATCTTTAAAGGTTATTTTGCTGTGTTTTGAAGCGGTCTTCGGGTTAAAAATAAATCTCTCTAAAACAGAGATGGTTGGGATGTGTGGTCTCTTCGTTGCATATGAAGTACCTTGGCTTTTCGTTGGGAGCATCATTCAAAGCCAAGACTATTTGGGATGAGGTGTTAGAGAAAATAGAGCGTAGGCTGGCTGGGTGGAAACGATTGTATTTGTCTAAAGGGGGTTGGATTACACTAATAAAGAGTACCCTTTCAAACCTTCCCACATATTTCTTGTCATTCCTCTTCCAGCTAGTGTTGCCTCTCGGATTGAGAAGCTTCAATGAGGTTTTTTGTGCAGTGGACTTGGCAGTTTACGTTCCATTTAGTTGGGTGGGACAAGGTGTGCTCTCCCTTGAGGGGTGGTGGATTGGGGGTTCGCAATGTGAGGGCCTTCAATAAGGCTCTTCTTGGGAAGTGGCTATGGAGATATAATTATGAGAGGGAAGCACTATGGAAGATGGTTATTGATACTAAGTATGGGAGTATAAGGGGGGTTGGTGCTCTAATGAAGTTAGGGAGGCATACGGAGTGGGGTTATGGAAGCATATTCGGAAAGGTTGGTGGTCTTTCTCTAGCAACACTAGGCTGTGTATGAGGGATGGCAATAGAATCAGTTTTTGGCATGATGTTTGGATTGGAGATATGGCTCTTAAGGATGTCTATCTCTCTATTTTCATAATTGCAAGGGAACAAGATGCTTTCGTGGCTGACTTGCTGGAAATTACTAATGGTTTGCAGCAATGGAATGTTAGCTTCATTAGGGAGGCCCATTATTGGGAAGTAGGTGTCCTGGTGGAGTTCCTTAACTTGCTCTACACCATTAGTCCTGTTGTTACAGCGGCGGATAAATTGGTGTGGCGGCCTTCCAGGAAAGGCAAATTTTATGTACGCTTTTTCTGTGAGACTCTTACTGCCCAAGGTAGGAATAATTTTCCTTGGAAGAACATTTGGTGGAATAAAGCACCTCCAAAGGCTGCTTTTTTTGCTTGGACAGCAGCTTTAGAGAAGATTCTGACTATTGAGAATTTAGAAAACGTGGGCTTATCATCATCAACTGGTGCTGTATGTGCAGAAATAGTGGTGGAACAGTGGATTATTTACTTCTACATTGTGAGTTTGTAAGGGCCATATGGAATTATTTTTTCAGCAAAGTGGGATTAGCATGGATTCTGCCGGGGAGGGTGGTTGAACTACTAGCTAGTTGGGGAGGGTGGTTGAACTACTAACTAAGAATGGTATAGAATCCTTAAAAAATGGTATGAAATCCTTGAAATTCTAAAGTGTCTTTTTATTTTAATGCAAACTTTTAAAATTCTTAAAATTCACATCTATGAACATAAATTGTGTAATTTTGGAAACTACATAATTTTGCAATTTCATCACTCTCAAAGGAGTTTCCAAAGCCAATGCTTGCTCTATTTTTTTATCTTGAGATAAACATTAAGAACAAGTCCTGGCCTTGTCTATATACTTTCTTCGTCTGCTTTTGTCTTCATGTTCGTGGATAAGGTGGGTTCGTTTTGGAAATGACCTTGAGTTGCTGGACTCTCCTGGAATGATTCCGATGCGGATTGGTGATCAGTCAGCTGCAATAAAGCTTGCTATATGTGATGACATTGGAGAGAGATCATATGATGTTGCTGATGTTGCTGCAATTCTTGTACAGATGTTGGCAAGGCTTTCATCAGTCGGTAAGCATCATGTATATTATTTTGATCAATCTATTGTCTGTTGGAATTCTCTAGGACACTTGCGATACAAGGAAACTTATCTGGTAACACAAAGCACTTCAATATAAATTGATCTTTACAAGACAGTCACAATCTGTACTATTTATTCAACTAGTGGTAACGTTTTTTTCTGCTTCCTTTTGTTAGGCTGTCAAGAAGCCATTTGAATCTTTCTGGAAATTAGAACATTTTAGAAGTTCAATTTGGCTCCAGTTTTACTTGTGACTAGAAGCATACATACCAATGCAATGCACGGAATTTTTTTTTAGATTTTAGTTTTGTTTGTAATCTGATTGTGAAGTTTTCCAAATGTGAAATATTGATGACCAACTTTAATAAAGTAAATATGGAGGAAAGAGATTAAGCTGTGGAACAATTATGCATTAGGCTAATGGGGTAAAGTTTTGAGAGCTTTTATCTTATTGATCACATCCTCAAATTTTGAGAGCAGTATGAACATGGCATGGGAGTAAATAAATAACGGGTGCATAAATAATGGTAAGTTGCCTTTGTTACTGCATAGGAAATTTGATGGGGTCTTGAAAACTAAAATAGAAATATTTTGTTTTACCACCTCTCTCTCAATGCGTAAATGCAGGTTTCAAATTTCCATTACCTGATTTGATGTTGCTTTTATTCAACGTTTCCTTATAAAAAAGGTTGTAGGACTTTTATTCAAGCTGATTTCACATTGTGGTTCCTTTAATTGGCACCTGGAAAGGCAAACAGAGAGGAGCTATATCCTTTTCATGCATAGCGTGACCTTAATCTCCCTATTACTTATTCTATGCATTTTTTCCTACTTGTGCTTAAATTTCTACCGACATTTATTTAAATCATCTTAATGCACATTCATGCAATATTCAAATTTTGTTTATTGCAGGCACAAAACCTCTTTACAACCGTTACAAGATTGATGTGGATGGTCGATGTGGTAAAACGTATGTTTTGGCATGGCGGTTGTTGATCTCACTTGGACTTGATGTTTAAAAATATTTTAGCTGCTGGGTTGGGGGAATATTGAGGGAGGGAGTGGGGGCTAAGCACTTTTTGAGTAGTAGGCTTATAGGGACATCCTGGTGACAAAAACCGGGTATGCCAAAATAAAAAAGAATTGCGTTTTGGTTAAAGTAGATAAAAGCCTATCCCATAGTATACAGAATGGGGACAGTTTGTTATTTGGAGAGACCCTTGGCAGAATGTACAGTCACCTATTCATATTCATTCCAAAATCACAAAGCTGAATTGATTGCTATACATTTTCTGCATGCAGATTCGTTCAGAAGCTTGCACTTCACTTGTTCAGTGGTGACACTCATCAAGCGGCTTTTCGTATTCTCTCCGATTTCCGGAAAGGGAAGCTTGGTTGGATCGCATTGGAGAGGCCTCCCATTTAATGCCCTTGAATATTTTCGTATTGGAAAATAAGGACTTTTGAAGCTTTGACTGCAATCCTGGACATGCCAAAAGAATGCTAATGTCCATCAAAGAAGAACCTAGTAACCGTCATCAAGATGGAGAACATAAATCTTGGTAAGATAAGGTTTCATTATGGAAGAACAAGTCCCACAGTGTTACAATACCACCACATAGAAGAAGACAGATAGGGAGATTTCAGATGGTCCAAACTGGGAAAGCTCCATGTAAGGTAATTAAATTATTTTTTTGTCATTTTCTTCAGTTTGCACGGTAACCAGCGACCATAATGTGACATCCTCTTTTAGTGACTATTTCATGCACCATGTGGTGAATGTATGTAAATTGAACAGAGGATCACTGATTATACCTCATTTCTAGACAGAAACGTGTATTGTGGCATTTGTTTATCTGCCTAAAGAGCCCACTTCTAAAGATTGTCGGACATGAGTACGGTATCTGGTGACTGCACTATTCTGTCAATTCACTAGATCTCATTAGAACTCCCTAGTTAAGTATGTTAGACGAGAGGAGTGCTGGGATGGGTAGTGTAATGGACCCAATTGATGACTAATTTGAGATAGTCAATCTCCAAGAAAACCATTAAGTAGAGAGATACAGAGAGAGAAGAGAGGAGAGAGAGAGAGAGAAATATGTTGAATGAATTTCCAATTGAGGATTTTCCCTCCAGATCGTGTGTTTTATATTTCTTTCATATTTACCAATACGACATCGTATTTACAATCATATGAAAAACAAAGCTACAAAACAATTGTGTTCTACTAATTCACCCAACCCTTTACTAAACTAAACGACAGTGTATTCATTATTAACACTTTCTATTACAACACGACAGCATTCCAGCCTCTAAGAAACATAATGAACAAAGTTGTCAAACTCCCCTTCTTCCTCCTTCTGCCCAGTAGCATGCCTTCAATTGCATTGCTATCATCTATTCCAGCACCTTCTTGACCCATAATACACCCTCCCCCTTTAAAGTACCTTGCCCACAAGGTGAGGAAACTTCGGACGAAGCTGCCAGTAAGGTTCTCAGGTGCTATTATCCACTCCAGCACCCTTCCACTGAACCAACACCTCAACCATAGCTAGATTGTTGACCTTCTTACTCCTATGCTGCAAAATTTTCTTAGGTTCAAGCATCAGTTCCCCTTGCAAATCCACTGGGGGGAAAGGTTTAAAAAGGTGACACATGTTCTCCTATTTTTCTTTTCAAACAAGCAACATGAAAAACAAGATGCAAAAGAGAATTCGAGGGTAAAGTAAGGCCTAGTTTAGATGGTGAAATTATATCAACTTATTTAATGATTACAACTTTCCCAAACCTCCAAACAAAATACAATAAACAATTCAATATTTTCAATTTCAAAACATTAATAATATTAGAAAATAATATTCTAACAATATTTTATTCAACTTTTAACTTTCATTTCATCTCATCTTAACTCACTATCAAAATCAGGCTTAAGTCTCTAAGCCCCCTTTCCCACTTGATGAGTAATTTGAAATGGGCCAAAAAACCTAAGAGACAGTTTCAAATTTCTCCTCACTGCCAATGATTGCTGCTTGTAAGGCTGCAATCTGAGATAACCCAATCCTCCACTGAAAATTCTCTTTCAGTTCTATGTTTATCAAACTAAAACTTCATCCTTTCTTGAGCTATTGCCAAATTTGTTTTAAATGCTACCATGATCTGATCTCTTATCTTCAACAACTCATCTACTGCTTGATTAGTTGTGATTCCAGGAATATATGACTGAAGTCTAGCAGGAGGAACTCCATAAACAACCTCGAAAGGAGTTAGCCTTGTTGAGGAGTGGAAAGTGGTGTTGTACCAACACTCAGCCAAGGACAGCCAATCAAACCATAATCTTGGTTTATCTCTAGTGAATGACCTGAGGAAATGTTTCAAGCATTTATTAACAGCTTCTGTTTGGCCATCACTTTGAGGGTGATGGCAGATGAGTAAGATAAATTGACCCCTTGCAACTTATACAGTTTCCTCCAAAATGAGCTTGTAAAAGTGGAACCTCTATCTGAAACAATGGTTTTAGGCATATCATGTAACTTAAAAACATTGTTCGGAAAGAGTAATGATACCTTAGCAACTGTAAAACGGGCATGCTTCAACAACTTATCCACCACAACCATAACCACTGAATACCCCTTGGAAAGAGGCAGCCCTTCGACAAAATCCATTGAAATATTAGTCCACACTTGTTTTGGTTTGGGCAAAGGTTGTAATAAACCAACTGGAAACACATTCTCCACTTTCTTTGGCATACCTCACATTCCCGAATGAACTTCTTAACTCTAGACTTTAAACCAGGCCAATAAAAATCAGCTCTAGCCTTGTGCAAGGACTTGTGAGAACCAGAATGACCTGCAGAAGGACTAGCATGAATGTAGTTTAAAATTCTCAACTTCAATTGAAGGCAGTTAGGCACATAGATCCTTCATTTTTTAAACAAAACTCCATGTTTTAAATTGAAAGAAGGATGGGAAGAAGCATCATGCTGTAAAGAAGTAATTAACTGTTGTGAGGTTTAATCTTCTGTATAAGCAACCTTTAAATCTGCTAGCCATGTTAGGGTGGGAAATGATATAATAGCCAGGACTCCAAATTCATCATCTTGATTTCTTCTACACAAGGCATCAACTACCTAGTTCTCCACCCCTTTTTTATATTCAAGGCAAAACTCATATCCAAGCAACTTAGAAAGCCACTTCTGATGTGAGGATGTACCTATTTTGTATTCCAACACGTATTTCAGACTATGATGATCAGTTTTGACCACAAATGAACTCCTTAAGAGATATGGTTGCCACTTCTTCACTGCTAACACCAAGGCTAACAATTCTTTCTCATAAGTAGAAAGTGATAAATCCTTGCCCTTGAGAGCTTGGCTGAGGAAAGCTAAAGGCCTCTGCCACTACATCAAGACAACACCAATACCAGGTCCACACGCATCACACTCAATGACAAACACTTTTGAAAAGTTTGGCAAGGAAAGCACAGGAGGGCTTGTCACTGCTGTCTTGAGGTCATTGAAGGATTGTGTAGCACTCTCACTCCAAAGGAATGCATCTTTTTTTTAACAATGCAGTCAAAGGGGTAGCAATCTGTCCATACCCCTTTATAAACTTCCTATAGTAATTTGTCAAATCCAAAAAACCCCTTAGTGACTTTAGGTTTTTTGGAATTGGCCAAGTAACCGTGGATTCTAGCTTCTTAGAATCTGCCCTTACTCTTAACTTAGAAATCAGGTGGCCGAAATACTCAATTTCATCACAAGCAAAATTGCTCTTGGACTTTTTGGCATACAACTGATGTTGTTGTAGTGTCTACAAGACTAAAGTCAGATGCATTAAATGAGATTGTAAATCCTTGTTGTAAACAAGGATATCATCAAAAAAATACTATGACAAACTTCCTGAGGAAATGCTTGAACACTTCATTCATGAGTTCTTGAAATGTTGAGTGTGTATTAGTGAGTCCAAAATGCATGACATGGAACTCATAATGCCCCTCATGTGTTTTGAAAGCAATTTTGTGAATATCCTCACTTCTCATACGAATTTGATGATAGCCTGCCTTGAGATCCAGCTTGGAGAAAATGGTGGAACCAGCAAGTTCATCTAACAGCTCATCTACCACAAGAATTGAGTACTTATCCTTGATAGTAGCTTCATTTAGGGTCCTATAGTCAATACACATTTTCCATGTGCCATCAGACTTCCTGACAAACAAAACAAGATAGGAGAATGGGGATTGACTTGGTCGAATTACCCCTGAATCCAACAACTCCTTAACAATCTTCTCAATTTCTATTTTTTTGGTAATAAGGGTATCTTTAAGGCTTGTCACTCACTGGTGATGTTTCTTGCTTTAAATTAATTTGATGATCATGAGACCTATAGGGAGGTAAACCGGTAGGTTTGGATGGTGAGATGAGAATTTTTGGTTTTAGATGAAACTTTAATATATTATTTTTTAATATTATTATTGTTTTGAGATTTGAAAAAGTTGAATTGTTTATTATATTTTATGTGAAAATTTAAAAAAGTTGTAATGATGAGTTGAGATGAGATAAAAATTCTTGATCTTGTCTTTGTCCCCAAACCTACTTAAAGGTTACTCAAATATCTTTCCAAACTACTCCAATACTCCAAAACACGATTGGATTCCATAGCTACAGATTCTGTAACATCACAAGTAATCAATTGCAGTAGCAGACCCTTCTTCCCAAGCTTGAATATATTTGAAAATTCACTATCATCAACCAACCCATTATGTGAAGCTGTAATACCCTTAACACAGGTGGCCTTCCCTCTACAAGTGAACTGCATCTTCAACTCCACAAAGTCCCAAAAATAGGGCCCAGTGACAAAAGCCACTTCACACCCAAAACTGCATCACATCGACCCAAGGACAGTGTAAAAAAATCAATGGTAAAAGTTGTACCTTGTATCTGCACACCCATTGAAGTATAGGTAGCTTTGAATCATCTGTCCATTTGCTACTCTCACTTGGATGGGTTGATTCTGTTGTATGAACAAATTACACCTTGAAGCTACTGAAGTATCCACAAAATTGTGGGTACTATCAACATCTATTAAAATGACCACTTTCCTCTTACCCAACTGGCCAATAAGTCTCATTGTCTTAGGACTTGGAGCCCCCCCCAATAATTTGAAGCAAAATTGAGGCTATCTCCCCACAAACTTCAAGCTGCTCCATCTTATATTTAACCACTTTGTCTTGCTCTAAACCAATAGCACCATCAGCATTATTGATAACTCCATACCTTCTAACAAAAACAATTTTGGCTTAAGACACCTATGGCCTTGATGCCACTTCTCATCACAAAAGTAGTAAAGACCCTTATTTCACCTATCTTGCATTTAAGCCTCAAACACATTCTAATAAGACATCTTTGCTATAGGTGGAGTGTTAGGTGTTCCCAAAATAGAACCAATTTGTCCATTTTTTAACATACTCGACCCTGGACCCAACTGACTAAAATCTGTAGATCCATTCCTCCCAGATTTTCTAGTACTCGACATATTATTCTTGGATCTTTGCCAGTCCAAATGCATCATTTAAAGTAGTAGGATTTAAGATCCTAACATGCAATCTGACCTCATCTCGTAGGCCACTAAAAAAAAAAACTAAGTTTGCTTTTCTCAAATATTTCTCTGATTCTATTAGAAAGAACTTCAAATTCAGTTTTATATACAGTAATTGTACTTACCTGTTTCAAATGTGTAAGAACCTCAATAGGATCATATGGGGATGATCCAAATCTGATTTGCACAGCCTGTACACATTCCTCCCAAGAGTGAAATGCCCCTACCTCGCTTGCATCTTGAAACCAAATCAATGCTTCTTTATTCATGTGAAAAGAAGCAATAAACATTCACTGGCCAGGAGGAACTTGGTGATACAGGAAGTATTGATTGGCCTTATATACCCATGCATATGGGTTATTCCCAGAGAATTGTGGAAACTCCAATTTAATTCTTTTGATAAAGCCTTAATCATAGTTCTCCCTATGATGCACCTCACTCATACCTTCATTGAGATCAGTTTTTCTAACAAAAGCTTGTGCCTCCTAAAAATTTCTATTTGTTGTCCCATTGCCCTCTGAATCATTACAAGAAATTCTTGAAATTTGTTATAACACATCATGAAATCTTTTATCTGGGGTCTCCCTGTCAACCCCCACAACTTCTTATTGTTGTAACAGCCACACAATTGCATCCTCTATCTACTTTTGCTAACGTTCTTATTATTGGTGAAGATGATTCACCGAATCCACAATCTAAGCATAAGAACGTGTTCCTTCCCCCATGGCTTTGAATACCAACTATAGTGGACCTAGTTGATGACTAATTCGAGATAGTCAATCTCCAAGAAAACCAAGAAGTAGAGAGAGAAGAGAGGAGAGAGAGAGAGAAATTTGTGAATGAATTTCCGAGTGAGGATTTTCCCTCTAGCTCGTATGTGTTATATTTCTTTCATCTTTTCCATATGGCATCGTATTTACAATCATATGAAAGAAAAGTTACAAAACGACTGCATTCTACTTATTCGCCCAACCTTTTACTAAACTAAGCAATGACGTATTCATTATTAACACTTTCTATTACAACACGACACCATTCCAACCTCTAAGAACATAACGAACAAAACTGTCAAACTCCTCTTCTTCCTCCTTCTGCCCAGTAGCATGCCTTCAACTGCATTGCTATCATCCACTCCATCACCTTCTTGACCCATGAGAGGTAAGTTAGTGTTTCTCTTCAATCTTGTGTCTCTCTCTTCCAATCGAGAGAGACTCAACCAACTAAAACACCTCTTCCATCTTCCTCTTTGGTATGCAGCCTCCCTGACTTCATCATCCGTTACCATCTTTTATTTCTAATTGTCCTTACGAATATCACGTGTAAATTTGTCTTTCATTTTACTCTTCAATTTATTGAAATTTTCTGGTGCAAAAAAGGAGGTTGTTTTGATTTGTTACTGTAACACACCCGATGGTAGGTATTTGGGTAAATAGAAAATTTGGAAAAATGCAAGAAAATGGGTCAGATTCAAGGTTGACCTTGCCTCTAAGAGAAGAAGAGAGATACTGGAAATTATGTTGTATTCAGCTTTTGGATAATTTCGTAGAGCCCCCAAGGCCAGTACATATAACCTAGTGTCTAACAAAGTTGTCCCATATATGGGCCCTAACTACTAAACATTAAAATAGTAAATGAAAGGAAAAGTACTCTAAAGGGTCCAAGCTCATAACTCACTACAAGGATAGTTTGATTAAACAACAATGGGCCTAACTTATAATGCAAATAACAAAATAACATAGAATAGCCCATGGCCCAACAAACATATAAACCGAAATTAGTTACTCAGGCCTTGTTCTCGTTCTTGGAATGTGACAAACCCTCCCCCTTAGAAGCACCTTGCCCACAAGGTGCGGGTATTACATCATCACTCACTATTGGGTGGTCCAATGACATCATTGTTGGACGAGTTACTATCTCAAATGATTTGCTTGCAGTTACAATCATAGCCTTGATAATTGTAGCACCACGTTGTTGAACGATAATTATGAATTCTCCCTTCAATATTAGTACATTGGTGTCTTTTGGGTTGACAAAAACCAAAACCTTGCAGTTGCATGCTTTTCAATGGCAAAAACTTGAGACTTGTAAATTGATACATTTATTGACATCACATCTTCCCTCTCCATGTCTTCTTTCCTTGTGCATGTCTCAACATCAGTCGTAGCAACGACACCTTTAAGTAGAGGAAATGTAACATCTACCAACTCCATTTTCACCCTATTCAATGCCTCTGCAGCAGGTGGGATATCAAACATGTGCAAGATCGTAGGTTGGTTGAGGCCTAACATCACTCCCCTAACAATCATAGGGACGAGAGCATATCCAATTTGTCCTACGGCTTTAGTTACGAGAATGCAAATTGGTTCTTTTGCCATTTGACCGAGGTCGAGGAGACTAAGGTAGGAATCAATTTCAACAAACGAAGCGAATTGGGAAGAGTAAAAGTAGAGCATGATAGATAGTAGTCGAGGAGGGAATCTCAGGGCCATTTCATTTTCTTTTCCTCTATCAAATGGCCAATGAGGTGGCAATATATCAAACAAATGATAAGCAAAAAGGTTCTTATGTGTGAAAAGGGCATGCTTTGCACTATTCTTATCCAGATTCAATGCACCAATAAAACCCCATAAGGGCAGATCATTCACAAAGAATTCAAGCCAGTAATTACTCTCAATTGCATCCTTGAACGGGTTAGCCTTGGCTTCATCAGGATCAAGGGAACAAATGATAGCCTTCTCTACGTTTTTTTCAAACTTTATTTCGATTTGGCTGTCGCTGAGTTCATTTCCACCAAATAATTGAAACCCAAGTAAGATTGAGGATGTGACATTATCATGTTTTGACCCTTTTATCAAGCATTTCATCAAACAACTTCTTTGCTCTAACCAAATTTGCAACTTTCAATAGTTTCAACAAGAAACTACAAGAACAACTCACACCTTTGTTAGATGGCAATAAGCAAATGATGGTTTCTACCAAAGATTTGTTCCTCTAGGCATGAGCATCAAAAACCAAAGCATCAACAAAATCTGGCAACCATCTAACTGCTTACATTTTTAGTGCTTTTCCAATCATAGTAGCATCCTTTCTTCCCTTGGATTTTACAGCAACGATTACTTGCTTGTAAAGATCAATGTCTAGCTCTTATATATCTTTAACCCACCAATCTTTTGGAACAAATTTCATTATCTCTAGGAACCTTACTCTATCCTCAACAAATCTATCAGTTAATTTCAGGTTATATGTGTAGGAGGACCAAGTAACGTTCATTGGGTCCGCAAAAATAATTTTAGAAGCAATGGGATCTTTGCATCTTCCAACAATTTTCAGATCCTTAGGCTATGGCAGAAAGATTTGGATGTTTTGAGAACAATCAGTTCAGATGATACTAACCTTCCCGTCATCCTCTTCACCAAACATCTTTTTGCCCCAACTTCTGTTCGTGGTGTCACCTGAGGCTGAGCAGAGAGAATGGGAGCCTCAACTAGCAGCTATGGATTTATCGCTGTGAAAACCTTGTGAGAATCTCTGAAGGACAAGAAACAAGAACAAAGATCCAGTGAGAATGGTTCAAAAAAGTTGGATCAACGTTCGAAGATGGGTGGTACTGTCGAATCGAAATCACATAAGCAAGGGCGAAAATCTTGAAGTAGGTGGGAGCATAACTCGACGCCATTGATGAAGAAAGAAGAATATAGTGAACTTGAGCCCTTGAGCTTGAGTGAGTTTGCCTAGATTTAGCTACCCCATTCGTTTTATGTTTTCTTCCCACCTCCGTCGACAACATTCCTCAAAGATTTGCTTCCATTTTATCACGAGTGAGTTATGGGGAGAGACAAAGATAATTAGGGAGAGGGTTTTCTCCTCGAAGAGACACAGAGAAATGGGAGTAAGAGAGATCTAAGGGTTGGAACATTGTATGGCTAGTTTTTTGTGGTGAGGTTTAGGAGTTGAGAAACTGAAATTGATTCCACTGGGGTCAAACTTCCATCGGATGGCTAGGCCTTTCCTCTTTACGGTCAATGTATAGTTAGTGCTAGGGACGACCGATAGAAAGGAAGGAAAGAGAGAATAATTTCTTAGAGGAAATGAAGGAAATGAGAGTTGAAGAGGGAGATATGAGAATTGAGAAAATAGTTTTCAATTGCTAAAGGGATTAATGGGAATAGGAGAAAGAGGAATCTGATAGAGATTAACTTCCTCTTTTTCTTCCGTCGTTGTTGCATGTTCTTCTTCTTCCTGCAATGCACAAAGTTGGTGTTCTAGATAGGTTAAATCTTCATTGAAGTTGTTCCTGAAATTTTCAAAGTTGTTCCTGACATCTAATGTCTACAGGATAACTTCATGACGTTGTTGTGATTGTTCCAGCTCCTTGATTTTGATGAGAGAATTTCTTCCATTTCCATAGATTGATAGCATAGAGATCCGTGTCTCTTTGATATCACTTTGTAACACACCTGATGGTAGGTGTTTGGGTAAATAGAAAATGTGGGAAAATGCAAGAAAATGGATCAGATTCAAGATTGACCTTACCTCCAAGAGAAGAAGAGAGATACTGGAAATTATGTTGTATTCAGCTTCTGGATAATTTCATAAAGCCCCTAAGGCCAATACATATAACCTGGTGTCTAACAAAGTTGTCCCATATATGGGCCCTAACAACTGAACATTAAAACAATAAATGAAAGGAAAAGTACTCTAAAGGGCCCAAGCCTATAACTCACTACAAGTATAGTCTGATTAAACAACTATGGACCTAACTTATAATGGAAATAACTAAATAACATGGAATAGCCCATGGCCCAACAAACATATATAACCCAATTTAGTTACTCGGTCTGTGTACTCATTCTTGGAACAGTGGTGCTACATACAACTGCCTAGCGGAATTGCCGTGTAATCGGCTGACAAAAATTAAAAAAAAAAAAATTTGAAAAGAAAATTGAGATAATTGCATGGGAATTTAGGATTGCATTTAATGCATTTGTCTTCTCCCATTTCTACACTTCAGACATTCTACTCTCTCTCTCTTTCTCTCTCACCTTAAAGTAGATAGAAGCAGTCCTAGGCTGCTTTGAGAGTGATTTGAGACCAGAACCAAGGAAGAAGACAGATAACGTGTCGAGGGATTTGAGAGCAAAATGGGCTCTGGGACTGCCAATTTCTTCAAGGTTCTTCTCATTTCATTTTGATGTTTTCTCTTGGTATATCTTCCTTCTTCGCTCTTTTACCTTCTTTACCAATTTATTTTGTTAACTCAAAGCAAAAAGAGGGGAAATAGATTTTTAGGTTAATGTGGTAGCTATTGGATTTTTTTTTTCTCCACTAATTTGATTCACTGGTTTGATTCACAGGCTTATTATCCTTTGTAAGTGGGATTCTGGTTGAACAACAATTATGGGCAAAGAAATTTTCAACAACTGCTATACATTCCCTAGGCAGATCAACAACTACTCTATACATTTCCTTGAAAAATAAAATTGAAACAATTATGCATTAACATAGGTCTCTGGGTTAGAGAAGGAGGAGGGGTGTCGATGGTTAGGGAGAAGGGAGAAAGGACGCGAAAGAAGTCTCAAATTAGAGAAGGACTCTAAATGAAACATACCATTTTATTAAAGATGAAATTCTCATACATGTGAATATGTGATTTTCATCTCAGCCAGCTAAAAAATTTAAATAAAACAGTGAGTTTTATTTTAAATGATGTGACGAGTGTCCCACGGTTGCAAGCGGAGGTTGTATAAAGAGTTTCTCTTCTTGGAATGTGACAGTCACCCTTTGGTTCCTATAGTCTTCTCACAATTTGTTCTAACCGGGATCAGAACTTGGCCAAGTTTGACCTCAATGGCTTTTAAGGACTGTTTTAATGACTTCCTCTTCGATCCATATGCTATTCAGGTAAAGTCTTTGTTCAGAAAAAAGCTATGTTTTTGCTCTCACCTGTCGTATTGGAAACTCTTCCCCCTTCTAGTGTCTCTCGAATGAGCCCTCGACTCATTTGGATCTTCCTTCCCTTTCAAGATTCGGGTTTTTCTTGTACTTTTTTGTCTAGCAAATGCATATCTTCTCTCTGAAAAATTATTAGGTATTCCCAAAGTATTGATGATGTGATGCTTCCCTTCCATCCCAACATGCTATATAATTAAAATTCTAAGATAAATATAAATTTTAATTGACATGACATCTTATGATATGATAAGATTATCGGGACTATCTAATATGAGCTGTGCTACCGATTAGCCACTGTTCACGATTGATCCGTAGCACACCTTAGCTATCATTATTATTATTATTTTCCTTTCTTTCTCTAAACGCGGACCAAATCTCTCTTTCATCAGTACTTCTTTCTCTCATCAGCTCTCTCTCATCAAGCTCTCTCACTCATCAACTTCATCTCAGTTGCCGAAGTTGAGCCGAGGAGGATCAAAAGAGTTGTGGCAAGGAGGAGAGGCATAGTTGGGGAAGCCATGAGAGAGAGAGAGATATATATATATATATTTATAGACAAGATTGTTTTTGAGATTTAGTCAACAGATGTGAGCTGTCTGCTAAAGTAATAAACAATCCAGCCCCAGACATCTCTTGGGTAGTATACTTCCATGGAATGGAACTCGAACTTACCAAATTCAGCAGAGGCTTCAAGGAAAGTGGGTGCCATCCACTTTTGGATTAGAAATAAGAAAAAAGGAAGGGGGAAAGAGAAATGAGAGAGGGAACGGGCGGAGTTTTACTATAGGGTGCTTTTGGTAATTTTAGTTAAGCCACGTAGGGTGTGTTGTAGCCACTCTCCAAACAGTGGCTACTCCCCAGCTTTTTTCATCTAATATTTACTCTTTTTTCTTGTTCCTCCATTTGGTTTCTTCTCCCTCCACGGCGAGGCTCCTTTCTTTTGTAAGGCTTTTTTCTTGGTAGAGCTCCCTATTCCCTCTTTGGCATTCTCCATCCTCCACCAATCCCGTCCTTCCACACCAAGATTGTCTCATGTATTTTCCACTCATTAACGTGAAAGCTATTCAACTTAGACTTTTGATCCATACTGAAAAAAACATAACCCTTTCATTGGGCAGCTAAAGCGATTTATTATGTATTTTGGTCATTTATTGTCATTGACATCCATTTCCCATCTCTTGTAGTTTTTATTTTATCTTAATATGATATAATGGAATTGGCATACCTTCCTTACAACCAACTAGCCATTCATGCCTGGAACTAAAGTCTGTGTTACGAAAAACGAAAGTCCCAATGGAGAAAACACATATTCCGAAGACATAGCTCTAAATTAACGACAACTTATGAAGTTTATGCTTATGTTACCAATATAAATATATATATAAATATATATGTATATATATTTATACTTAATTAATGGAGTGTTTAGACTTAGCCCTCGCTTCCGGCTTTGAGGATATATCAAGGCTAAGGAATTCCATCTACAGTTCTTGTAACCATCTGATTTAAAAGATTTGCTGCTTCCATTTTACTCACCAGTTGCTGCTTCCAGCAGAAATGCAATCATCTTCTTTCAACAATAGAATTGCTTAAGTCTGTGTTTACACCTACATTGATGAAGACCCGAACCCAAGGGATAAACCACAAGAAGTTGGTGCTTTGAGAAAAAGCACAGGATGAAAAGAACAATGAAAAAACCTATATCAATCTGTACCCAATTACAACATTTGAAAGACAATAATAAAAAATACATGGTGTCCCTAACACGATTGGTCATGTTCAACAAGCATGCTTTCTAATTTGATTCTGTTTCAGAAATTTGGTTTATACTCAGACATGGGCATAATTCCATATTTTCACCGTGCAACTGTGGGAGCACAATTTGAATCATCTTTGTTTGACCAACTCTCTTTAATTCTACAGGCTTTTGCTTGAAAAGGCCGTTCAATTTGAAGCCCTTCTGCAGTTTCCCTTTCCAATTGCGCACAATATCTTCCAAAAGTCTCTGATGTCACATGGAGTCTAAAATCTATACTGAACAAAAACTTCATCTCCAGCCTGTTCAACTCTGCAGTGCTTACTCCTCCCACTTTGGCATAATAGGCATTATTGAAGAATCTGCGAAATGAGGTAATACGTTCATTTTAGAACATACCAAAAGTAAAGCAAAAACAACACAATATAGACACCTAAGCTTCATATAATTGGTCATTCCGATTGGCTTATGGATATGCATGTCGGGATCCCTAGGGAGTTTCGGAACTCTATTAAGTCTGCCCATTATTATCATGAAATAAATATTTGAGGACTATGATCCTTTGACTTCATCGATCAGAGCTATCGAAATCATACTGTTTCCGTAAATAAATTTCCCCACATGATCCAGCTTTGCTGATAAGAAGTATAATAACTAGAAATTTTGAAAACCAAGTAAAGAGATTTTTTTCCTTGATAAGGAAAACCAAGCAATACGATAATTCAAGAAAACTGTTTATCAGTACTTACGCGTCATCAATAAACTTTGCTGCGAGCATAATACTTATTATCAGAAGCCGGTGAACATTTAGGGACGTTAAATGAACCTCTGTACACTGGAGGAATCTATCGATATAGATATGCGCAACAACAAAGCAGGAAGGGCTGCAAGCAGAGTACTTGAAGATTCGATCAATATAGTGCTGGATGCTCAGAGTGGGTGCTCTCAGACCATGGAATATTGTAACAACATCTTTAATTTGTGACATCTCCAGTAGCAACTCATTTTTTTGAACAGATCTCTCAAGCAGTGAGGAGAAAAGTGATAAAACCCGTGGATTTCCCAGAAAGCCTTTTCTCAATTCTGTAAGCCCCAATGAAAGGTAAACATCTGAGTCTACGTTCTGAGCATGAAATGCCAATGTACCCATCTCCAATCTGCACAACAATATTAAAAATCAATAAGCTAATTCATAGTCAAGAAGAACTCAAAGCAACATTCTTTCTGGAAAACATGAGAGAGTAACAGTCTTGAAATCCATGAAAATATATGACATTGATTTCAAGGCTGGATATAGACTATGCCAGGTACTTATCTAAGATCAGCATGCCACCTGACTCTCCCCTAGGAGTTACTCAAATGAAACTTTTTTTTCAGTTACTCCAAGGTGAGAGTTACTCAAATAACTGTTTGAAACAATTCTTTTGACACTCATGAAAGCACTATCATTTGAATGCTCTTTTTAGCATTTCAAAAACTTGTCATTGCAACTAGCGATTTTAAAGCTATGAACAAGGATGATTTTGCAAGCGCTACGTTTGATGTGACTATACAAGTGCTTCCTGAGAAGTATTTTTGGACACAGAAAAGCCAAAGTCGATAGGCAACCAACAAGCTCTGCTACAGTTGCACATCGACATCATTTCAGAAGAATCATTTCTCAAAATGCATGGAAAGAACTCTAGTGGTTCATGTCACAAAAATCACAAATTTTCAGAAGTAATCCAGAATAACATGCATCCTTCCGTTTCTTCCACTGGCCATGATATACACTACTTTCACTTGAATTCTTTTCAATTGACTTTCTCGAAATAGGTTCTGCCTGTGTTTCTTGATTTTGACAACATCCTTTCCCCCTACAAAGGATTCCCATAAGCCTATAGCTCCCCCTACCAAGAAACATCTGAATGTAGACTTAGTTTGATGTTTGTGACCTAAATATAATTCTGAGAGCTACCTTTTTATATTGTTTCACCCAGTAGCAAATCAGTCTAAGCTTTCACCAGATCAAGGTGATTTCCAAATTTGGGGATTTATCATGAATAAAACAACAAAATCTAAGATTGAAAGTATTCAATCTCTCCTTCACATGGGTGGTACAACAGCACGAACCAACTTCCAGAAGTTGTCACTATTATACACACCGTGCAATTGATTCAATAAGCTTCAATTCTGTTTCAATCTAATAATGCAGTATTCGAAGTTGGTTAGGAGGCAAATCAGATGACGAATTGCTTATTCGATAAAAGCTTAACAGACCCAAATTGCATATCGAAGCCTAGTTCTTTTACTTTACACCGGATTAATCTTTCTCCCCGCCATTACAGACAGATCTCAGTGACCCTTGTTCCCGAACTTACCGGCAAGATGTCAACTTTTAACCAACTGAAAAAAATACTAAAGATTACCCTAGCAATTAGTAGGGCGTCCGAATTAGGAAACCAATAAACGTTTCTAATTTATTCAAAGTCATCGTCAAAAGCGATTCGGACAAAACAGGTAAACCCAGAAGAGAAACAAAGAAATCCAACAAAATAAGCAAACCCCACCAGTTACAATCAAACCCTCAAACAGAATATACATTGTGCCATCAAATCCCAACTCAGTAACCACAATGTCGAGCCTAAATCTGGAAACGAACACATACCAGAAGAAAAAGACAACTTAATATATAAAACTTACAGAGTGTAAGGGCCAAGGGGTATGTCTCAACAATGCTATACCAAGTAGCTTCTTCTACCCGAGCGGGAGGCACGAAGAAGATCCACTGCACATAGAGGCATTAGCTTGTCTCATGGAATTTACCCTTCTTTCTTCTCTCTGCCACAGCACGTTTCTGCACACTTTTTGCCACAAGAAAAAAGTAATCAAAGATTGTTTCTTTACTTATTCCCACAAGTGCCTCTCTCTCTCTCTCTCTCTCTCTCTCTCTCACACACCCACACACCCACAAAACTGGCTTCACATGGAAGATTGTGTCGGCAGTGCAACCCTTCCTTCGTTGAGTAATAAGCGGGGTGATTGTTGATTCTTACCTCCCTCAGTTCCTCCTCCTCGTGATGAAGTGGGACCTACTGGCTACTTTCCTCATTTTTTTACTCCACTTTGTAAGAAAGGTAATCTTGTTAAGAGAGAGAGTTAAGACTGTTTGGACGATGTGATTAGACGAAAATTAAAAATTATATAAAATATTATTATTATTTGAATATTTAAAAAAAATAAATTATTTATTATATTTTATATAATAATTTTAAAAGATTATAATAATAAAATGATATGAAATTGTTTTTTATCGTATCTTATTTTTAACACTTTTTGTTTTTTAATTTTTGTTTGTATTCGATGGATTTTTCTTACCAAAAAAAAAAAAAAAAAATGATGAATGATGGCAAAACGCAAATAAATAATTAAAGCACTCACGATCTATCTTCTAGTCTAGCATTGCAATCTTTTTTGAATTATAAGATATAATTATGGACCATCATTCCACAACAGAAAATGGAAGAAAACATGAACAGAAAAAATAAAAATAAAAAAAGGTAATCATTAACAAAATGATGGGGTCTTATTTTAAGCAACAATGATTGAGAGCCAGAATAGTGTTAAAGGTTACCGCTAGCTCATCTATTCTCAATTTACAAGTAGAATCCCAAGGCCAAGGCAAAACAGTTTTTCAACTTATGGTATTGATTTTTCAAGCCATCTTAATTATATAAATATTTTTATAAACTATTTGTGGTTAATCATTTTTTTTGTATTTTTTTATAATAAAAAATAATTGTTTTATGCAAAAAATTGTCATTTGAAGGTTAAAGAAAAGAAATATGACCTAACCTCACTTGCACCTAATGTAATGATAGAGACGCGTTTGCTGTGAGATGGACCACTAATGAAAGAAGACAAAGTTCTTGAGTGGATTGTAGCTGCAGCACCCACCACAACCAAATGCTGCCAAATCAATGAGACTCTCAGAAAGTGCGTTGTGGAGTGAAGAACACAACTTAATAATATTTTACATCCAATAAATTAATCAAAATGTTTTTTTTTTTTTTTTAAGTCTTGGGGTTGCAGGATTGGATATGTCTCATCTGACATCTTATCACAGTTTTAATCATTATATTTATGTTCGTTTGTTAGTTGAATCTTTGAGATGAAGAGAGGAACAAGTGAACCCACAAGTTTAATATTCAGGAGAATCTATGCAAGTTTTTTTTATTCAAATAATTCAATATATTGACTTTTTTTTTTTTAGTAATGTTAGATACAGTTTTTATCTATATAAAATTTGTACACTTTTTTTGAAAATAGTTGATAAATATAAAATCTACATAAAAAAATTTATTTCTTTAATAGTGGATTTCATTCATTTTTAAAAAGAGTGAGAGAGATTTGTATATTTTAAGACTATATCTACCATCATCATCATCATCATCATTATTATTATTATTTGTTTTAATAAGCCCCTACAGTAGGTGATGTGTTAAAATATAAAATGAGAAATACTCTAACCACAAAAGTAATCTTACAAACTGATGTGACTTGACGTAGTTCATCATATTATAAAGTTATTTTTATTGTAAAGTAGATTCAAATGATCAAATAAAATCATATCAATTTGTGAGATTATTTTTATATAATTTTTTTGTGGATATATCAGAACTCATATAAAATTGATATCATGTCGGTGGTGGGAACATGAGATTAGGCCATCGACTGATTAATCTTGACGTATCCATCACATGTCTAATTAGGTTGGGAAGATTAACTTGGCAAAAGCCACTAAGCCTACCTAACATGGCATAAGAATTGTAGAATTTTAATACGAGACCATAAAATAAAGTGATGGGGATTTGAAAAATATATTGAGAAGCAATGGAAATATTTTAGCATGTACAGTTGGGTTTTCTCCATATCTACTCCGAAATAATTAGATGTTCAAATATATAAAGAAAGATGAGTGCTACATGAGTCACAAAGAGATTATATAAAAGTAATCCCACAAACTGACGTATCTTCATGTGATCCGTCAAATCTATTTTACAATAAAAATAACTTTACAACCTGACAAACCACATTAAATCACATCAATTTGTGAGATTATTTTTATGTAATCAGTTTATAACTAGAGTATTTCTTATACAACATGAAAAACTAATATAGAGTTTACGATTTCTAAAAATTTTATTCGGAAAATATTAAATGTTATAAGACTCATATGATATATTTATATGTCTAAAGATAAATCAATCCAATATGACAGACAACTAAAACCGATTAATATTCAATTTTTATGATTTATTGGATCATGTTGTTCGTGCTTAATAGGGACGATTATCTTTCGATGGGTCGATTTGCTCTTAATTAGGAAAGATAGTGAGCTTACTTCCATAAGGCTTAAAAAAGGGTTCAGTTCTCACCACTCACAGCCTTGTAATCATTGCTAATGAGAACAAAACCAAACCAAACCGAAAAGAGTAGGCAAACATCCTGGCTCCTCTTGAACCTTCTTCAATCAGGGTTAAATAGAAAATATCTTCTTCCAATATAACAAAAGTCATATGGCAAAATAGGGTTAATTATATTGTATCTATGCTGTCAAAAATGGAATTAGGAGAGAAAAGACAAGAGTCCTGTCATTCTGAGAGGTGCAAAATCCTCCAATCTCTGAGTACCAAGTGGGAATTTTAACTTAAAAAAAAAAAAGCTAAACCTCAAACTTTAAAATCTCAAACCATTTTTTAACAATCACTGTCAAGCACCAAAAGAATGTTTATCCTTTAGGTTGATGGCTTGAAAATCACTCTGGCGTGCGGTGGTAGCCGACGACCCATGTCGAAGTGGGTCTGGCCACCTGGTGCGGGGCGGCTACCTTGATTGAGGGTGAAAAGCATCATTTACATCATATCTTGTTTTCAGATAAACTCAAAAAAGAAATGATTGAAAATGATGAATGATATAAATGAGAGGGCAATTATGGTTTAGATTTTATTGGTCTATGTATTTTATAGCCTTTTGTTAATTCTCCAACTAACTACAACTAATATTCTAATACTTCCCCACAGAACTGAAACAACTTTGGAGTATACACATTGAATGAGAAATGAAAGAGGATCTCCAATAGTTTATCCATACAATCATTTTAAGAAATATAATATTTAACAGATATTGTTATTTCAATATACATGTCTGGGAGGTTATACACTAATGGTCCTGTCTGTATATAAAGATGACTTCATCTCATCTCATCTTATCATTATAATTTTTTTAAATTTTTACACAAAATATAATAAATAATTTAATTTTTTAAAATTTTAAAATAATAATATTATTAAAAAATAATATTTTAATAATAATTTATTTAATTTATTTAAAATTATATGATCTTATCTCACCATACAAACGTTAATACTTTTAATGTATTGTTTTGTAGTAGGTCATAAGAAAACTCTTTTTATTTATTTTTTTCCTCCTAAAAGAGGAGAAGATGAGAAAAAATCGCCCGTTTTAAGGCAAGTTTAAGGCTGAACCCAATCCAGGTCCAGAGCCCAAGTTTTTAGAACGTAATAAAAAGAAACTTGGGGGACAGTTTAGTCATTCCGTCTCGAAAGCCTATACAGCTGTACTTTGCTCCTCCCTCAATAATATCTTTTTTGAAGTTAGGATTAGGTTTTCATTATTTCCCTCCAATTCCCTCACTCCCACTCCCTTTTGTATTTTGTTTTTCTTTGCCCACCACACCACTCGCCTGAAAATCCTCGAAAGTTTTCAAGAGAAACAAAGAGGAGGAAGGAAAACAACAGGTATATTTTTCTCTTCTCGGTTACCCTTGAATTTCTAGGGTTTATAGTTTTTTCTTCTCTCCCGATTAGCTCTTCGGTTTTCGATCATTCTCTGTTCGTTCCTGGTGCCGCATCGGATTCTCTTTAAACTGTTTCATTTTTTCCGCTTTACTGTTTGTTTGGTTGCTTGCAGTACCTCGGAAAATAACTGGATGCTTGGAATGTTAACTTATGGCACCTACAGATTAAGGGTTGATTCGGCCCTTACTTATTAAAAAGAAGGGTTGACTCGACCCTTGTAAACTCCGACTTTTCCTCAGATTTTCTTTGCAATTTAGCGTATATGAAACTGACAGGCGATTTTCTAGCGAATTATTCTGAATTTTCACGCAGTCTTTCTCGTAGGGTTTGGTGCAATGCTTGACTAGTTGAAATGATTGCTGCTTTCTCTGTGCTTTGTTCCTGGCCTTTTTGCTTTGATTGGTTGCGGAGATGTTTAATAACTTGAAAAGAAAGTCTTGGATTACATCGGTACTCCTAATTCCTTATAAGGTTTCGTTTCCCCATCATTCTTAGATAAGTCTTCTAACCAGAAAAGCCTTTTATACTTTTCTACATCTGTCAGTTCCTCTATGATAGTGAATGTTCCTTTTTCAATATCTAGATCTGTTAATTGATTTTACAAAAGTGTTGAATTGAAGTTCTAAGACGCTGCTTTGATCAGAAACCTTGACCTATAATGATGCTTAGGAAATGTTTAGAGAAGAAAGCAAGTTGAGTTTGTACCTTTCGTTCTGGGCTATGAGAGGATTAAGATCTTTGATTTTCATCATACAACAGATTAACCAAATGCAAAATAAAAATCAAAGCTATAACAATATATTATCAGTACCCTTTCTGTAAGAACACCAAAGAGATGTACTGGTTTTGTGTGAAAGTTTGCTGTTATGTAGGTAGTTATGATCTTGTGCTTTGCTTCTCGATTTTTTTGAATTAATGGTAGTAGATTTTGGACCGAAAAACTCATCTGTTGTATCAAGTTTTCTAAATATGAAGAAGTGAAACTGTTGAGTTGTTAGTTTCTCTGTTTCTTGCGTCAAGTTCCATTGTTTATGCAATACTATGTTCAAAATCTCTTACGTGAGCCATCAGTTTTGGATCATTGAGTGTGTTAGAACTGCTTCTCTTCCAAATATATATCTTGTTTTATAGTATTTAGAGATTATATATATATTCCTTGTTTTATGAGGACTGCTACATCCACAAAGAAATTATAAAAAAACAATTCTACAAACTGATGTGGTTTCATCTGATCTGTTAGATCTACTTTATAATAAAAGTAACTTTACAATCTGACGAATCACATCAAGTTATGTCAATTTGTAGGATTGCTTTTGTGTAATCACTTTGTGGCTAAAGTATTTTCCTTGTTTTATATATATTCTGTTGTTGGACACCCGGTGCCAATAAAAAGAAGTATTTGGAGATTATAAATCTGTAAGCAAAGTCATGTGTTGATAATTTTAATAATGGATATACTTTTGGTTGATAGGACAGCTAAAATTCTTTTCACTCCACCTTTTTGCTTGGATGCTTTCACAGAACTGAACATTGGTACATATTATAGGAATAATTGATATCATTTCCTTTAATGATATCAAATGTTGCCTTGCTGCTATCACCACTCCTGTACATTGGGATATATTGCAAGATGTTGTTTCCTTCACTGAAAGTATGTGACTCTTGTATTGTTGATATCACTGCTGCCATCATCACTGCTGCTGGTACCATGAACACTAGGGCCAATACTGTGAGGGGCACACCACCACCATTGCCATTGCTGCAACTGTCATTACTACTTTTACTGCACCCACACCACTTCACCATCACTCTTGGCACAATGCTAGTGGCTCCCTTCTTGTAGAGTGCATGCTAAATTAATCATTATGTGATGTTGAGTTTTGCTTATTGTGTTATTTCATTTTTTTATGAACTTTCACCTCAGAATGTATGTTTCTTCTAACTGCATTGTAATTCTTTTTAATTTTTAATTTTTTTCCTAGTGCACCATTCTCCTTTCTACTTTTTGGTTTGTTTATCTTATAAGGAGTGGTCTCCGGTTGTTCATTTTTTTTCTTTGGTGTGCACCTGGGCACCCTAGTGTTTGAGGCATAGGCACAAAAAAAGGGGTAATCTATGTGTTGAATAAATTGTAATTTCAATTCCAGTAGTTTGTTTACCGATTAAAAAATTTCAATTCCAGTAGAGTGCAGACTAAATTAATCATTGTGTGATGTTGAGTTTTGCTTATTGTATTATTTCATTTTTTTATGAACTTTGACCTCAGAATGTAGGTTTCTTGTAACGGCATTGTAATTCTTTATAATTTTTATTTTTTTTCCTGGTGCACCATGATACTTTATACTTTTTGGCTTGTTTATCTTATAAGGACTGGTCTTCTGTTTATTTATTTTTCTTTTGTGTGCACCTGTGCACACTAGTGCTTGAGGCATAGGCACAAAAAAAAGGGTTATCTGTGTGTTGAAGAAATTGTAATTTCAATTCAAGTAGTTTGTTTACCTATTAAAAAAATTTCATTTCCAGTAGTTGAGAACTTTATGAAAGAAATTAACTTGATTGCTCTAAATACTAGAGTAATTATGTTGTTGAGCCAGAAGTGTTTTTGGATAATTTGAGCTATCTGTTTGGCTTTATTGGATTAAGTTGGTTCAATGAATGTTCTTTCCTGAGTATAATTATATCCTGGTTTTTGTATGCTTTGTAACTAGGTGTTGCTGTTTGTATACTTCTTGTACTTGGGCTATGCATATTTACTTAATAAAATGTTATTTTACTTATAAAAAAAAGTTTACTTGGGTGCAGGTTTCTTTGGCATGGATTCTTCAACACAAACTTTTCAACACCGTACATTGCCAATCAAATTGTGGCCCCCTAGCCAGAGTACGAGGCTAATGCTTGTAGATCGAATGATCAAGAACCTTACAACTCCATCCATTTTCTCAAGGAAGTATGGCCTGCTGAGTAAAGAAGATGCTGAGGAAGATGCCAAGTATATAGAAGATATTTCTTTTGGTACTGCAAACCAACAATTTGCGAAGGAGCCAGATGGCGATGGGAGTTCTGCTGTGCAAATTTATGCCAAAGAATCAAGTAAGCTTATGCTGGAAGTTCTTAAAAGAGGCCCCAGAACAAAGGAGGATGGAGAGGTTATGATATCTGAGAAAGTTACTGCTGCTAATGAAACAGTCTTTGATATATCTGGAGGTCGTAGGGCTTTTATTGAAGCAGAGGAGGCTGAAGAGCTTTTAAAACCACTTAGGGAACAAAGCTCATACACTAAGATTTGTTTCAGCAATAGAAGTTTTGGCTTGGGTGCAGCTCGTGTTGCTGAACCCATTCTATTATCCATTAAGGATCAATTGACAGAAGTAGACCTATCAGATTTTATTGCTGGAAGGCCAGAGGAAGAAGCTCTTGAGGTTATGAATATCTTTTCTTCAGCCTTGGAAGGTTGTGTTTTGAGATATCTGGACCTTTCCAACAATGCCATGGGTGAAAAGGGTGTCAGGGCATTTGGTTCCCTGCTAAGTTCACAGAAGAATTTGGAGGAACTTTATCTGATGAATGATGGTATCTCAGAGGAAGCTGCAAGAGCAGTTTGTGAGCTTATTCCTTCCACTGAGAAGCTGAGGATTCTTCAGTTTCACAACAACATGACAGGAGATGAAGGGGCATTTGCAATATCTGAGATTGTGAAGCATTCTCCTGCATTGGAGGATTTCCGGTGTTCTTCCACGAGGGTTGGCTCTGAGGGGGGAGTATCCTTATCTGAAGCACTAGGGTCTTGCCCCCATCTAAAGAAACTTGATTTGCGTGACAACATGTTTGGTGTTGAAGCTGGAATTGCTCTGAGTAAATCTGTATCTGTCTTCACAGATCTCACTGAGGTTTACCTCAGTTACCTGAACTTAGAGGATGAGGGGGCAGTAGCCCTGGCCAATGCCCTCAAGGATTCTGCACCGTCACTTGAAGTTCTGGAAATGGCTGGAAATGACATTACTGCCAAAGCTGCTTCTTCTTTAGCAGCCTGTATAGCAGCAAAACAATATCTTATTAAGTTAAACTTGTCTGAGAATGAACTGAAGGATGAAGGTGCAAGTGTGATGAGTAAGGCATTGGAAGTGGGCCTGGGTCATTTAAATGAAGTTGATCTGAGCACAAACTCAATTCGAAGGGTTGGGGCTAGGCTCTTGGCTCAGGCTGTTGTCCACAAACCTGGATTTAAGTTGCTAAATATCAACTCTAATTTCATATCTGATGAAGGGATTGATGAGGTTAAGCTTATATTCAAGAATTCTCTCGGTTTGCTGGGGCCTTTGGATGAGAATGATCCTGAAGGAGAAGATCTTGATGAGACAATAGAAGAGGATGGATCTGGTAACGAGGATGAATTGGAATCACAACTCAAGAACCTTGAGATTAAGCAAGAGTGATAGAGTTTCAAACTCCAAGGCAGTAGTTCGCTGCCTTGCGCTGATCTGATTTTAATCTTGTCCAGACCTGATTTTTGGGTTAACAAGTATGCTTTTGTATTAGCAAGTTCTTCTGCATTTAGCCGAGTGTAATTGTCCTAATGGATCTATTTGTGGTAGTTTAGGTTGGAAACCATAACAGTTTGAGGACATTCCCTAGCTTGCGACTTGGTTTTGAGCATTGCTTCTGTGGACAATTTTATGTTTAGACGGAGTAGAAAGTAATTTTTATTTTCAAGATTTTTTCACTTTTCTGAATTCTTAATATATTTAATCAGCATGAAGATTATTACTTTGAAATTTGAAGTGATTCTCAGAAAAAGCCAAGTATCTTTGACGGGACTTTGATTTCAGTTTCTGAATGGTTCACGTAATACTGCTTACCGGCAGGTTGACTTCAGATTGAGAGATCTCTTATCCATCTTTGCTCTGTGATTATCCCATTGAACTTTTCTTTTCAATTTCTTGTTCCTTTTTTTTTTTTTAATAAAAAAAAAATGATGTTCCTTTTCGGGTGCTGAGAGGCACTTATTCTTTTGTTTTTTGTATGTTTTTTTTTGTAGGCAAGTTTAGCATTTTATAGATAAATTAAAAGATTATAGGATACAAGTTTCAATGGAGTGGAAGTTCCCTACCGTCATTCCAAAACTAACAATACATCACATTAAAAAAAAAAAAAAAAAGAACGAAAAAAGAGGGTTCTGAAGTCAAGTAATTGGCTCACACTCATGTCCCAATAGGGAAAGCTGCTTGAAGTGGTTTTTGTATAGTCTAATAAAACAGACTATACAACTATCACTAAAAGTCGCAATAAAGGGAGGTGTGTTGCATCTTGTTGGTTTGGACTGGTTGGAAGAGACTATCACATCAACTTTCACTAGATCCTCGGTTTGGGAAAATAAGAACATAGGATAGTAGCCCGAAACAAAGTCGAGTCGCCGATGAAGGACCAACATTGGCTGTGGCGGCACGTGCAAGTCATGCGCTGTTGTTAGAGTGGAATGAAGGGTCAAATCTGGAGGATCCAAAGCCTTTGATCCCCCAAGAGGGGGGGGGGGGGGCATGTCAACAGAAGCAACTCCAGGTTGCGGTGGCGCGTAGATGAAGCGCACGGCATAGGTCGCACGTGCATCAAACGCGCCCAACAAAAAAGCGGAATCCTTCCTCGAATTGGAAGATCAGCGACTGGAGATGTAGAAAAGGCGGCATGTGTTGGTCGGAGAAGGACGGAAAGTAGTAGATCGGCGTGTTGCAACGCTGGGGAGAAAAACCTCAGACAAAAACTAGAAAATAGACAAAACAAGAAAGGAAATTCGGCTCCACCCACCTCCTCCCAATAAACGGGTTGGAATCCTGGCAACGGCAGGAGAGGGTTTTTTCGCGTGGGTAGAGAGAAACGGCTTGGTTGCTGCCCGCTTTATCAAATTTTATTGATTATTGTTTGTAGAGGCACTTATTCAGTTATTCGTTTGCTGTTTTTTTGCTAACATGATTCCTTGGCAAAAGGGGTTGCTCGTAAATTCTGCTGTTATATGATGGAAATATCTACAAATACGATTAGTATGATAAAAAACCAGTTCTCTGAAAACAAGTAATGGGAAATTAGGTCGAGCAACATCCAATATTAATACAATTCAAAATTTCCGAGCTACAATTTATTTCCCTCAAGATTGCAGAATTAGGTTTTGTTTGCAACATAGATAAGAACTTCAATCGTATCATTTTATGTATTGAAATGATAATATCGAATACATTGATTTTTGACAAGATAGGGGAACTAAATATATAAATAGCCTTGTGGAATGTTTGAATGATCATACAGCCACTGGTACTTTAAGTGACTGTAAGATCTTGTCATCTATCTCAAATTTCAAGGACTTCTTGTCTCTTCCAATCCTTACGTACTCATCAAACCGCTCCTTCAAGTCTTGAGGAAGGTTTGTGGTGCTGCGCCAGCCCAAAATGTCCTTGGCAGCTCTTGGTTCCGCATAGAAGTGCTGCACAGTGCATGAATAACGTAAATTATCTCTGATGCTGTTAAAAAGTTTTTATACATTCTGATGCCCTGAATGTCTCCTATTCTGACTGACTTTTTTTATTCACTACAGACACCATCTTCCAAACCATTTAGTGTCAAGTAGAAAGACAAGTTATTACCATGTTCCGGAAAGGAAAAGCTTTCTTTGCATCAATTCCAACTGCTTTTGGATCATAATGAATGATGTTAACGGGGCGACCAGCAGCTTGAGCGCATAGTTTGGCCATTCCATCCAGTGTCACTGCACGGTCACTTACACAGTTGAAAATGTTAGCAGATGCAGCGTCTGGTTTCTCAACGGCTAGAGTAAGCATAGAGGACAAGTCCCTAGTATGAGAGATGTTTGTGAGTTGCATTCCAGAGCCAGGGATTGGAACTGGTCTGTCCCGAACAATTCCTGCAATTCGTAAGTTGGTATATTCATGTGATCACTAAGCCAAGGATAGATTGACATGGCATATTCAGTTAAAACCATTCCAAGAATGAGTAAAATCAGATAAGGAATGCAAACACAATCCAGGTATGAATGAAACAAACCTCAGAATTAAATGAGTGAAGGTTTTGTGGAGTAATATTGGGCCACTCATGTTGGCTCAAATAAAATTGCTATCTTACTTACAGCAACGCCATGAAAAATGAGTACTTAAAAAGGTGTGTGAGATTCTAAACTTCTTTTGGGCACTTGAGATTATACACTTACGATCAAAGAACCATTCCTCACAATCTTTGTTGTTGCCAGATCCGATCATGTATTGCGGACGGAATATTGACCAAATACCAAAAACATCTGAAATGTATTTCTCCACTCCAACATGACCAGCATCAGCTTTAACGACATCCTGTTAAAAGTAGAGATTCCCATTCAATAGAGAAAAGCCAGCATATCTTGTATACTATTTGGATTATATATATATATATTTATATACACACAACATACTCCTTCAACATGAGGAGGCTCCTCTGTCGGCTTATATATCCCAGCACTGCTTATGAACAGAAATTGCTTGACGCCAGAACTCTTTGCCCAATCTATCACAGGCCTACATATGCAGATTCATGTTAGAATAAAAGCTTACGGATGGAATAGATATAGATTTCTTTTCTTTCGTTCCATTTTCAATAGTGTGTTTAGTTCCAATTACTTGGTGCATTTCTGAATATTACTAAGAATCGATGTTAATGAACTACCACATACTAACTTGCCCTTTGGCATATTGGGTTTAAAAAGAGGCATAAATGGTGGGGCGTTGCAGCTTAGTGTGCAGTGTAGGAATCTAGAGCGTATATTCCTGCAAGTGTGATTGTTTTTTCACACTTGTAGAACAAGAGGATTTATGCTCCAGTTACTCGAATTATGCTCACTCAATGACTCCCTGTTCCCTGCATCCAGAAGCTCCCCGTCTGGTATAAAATTCTATAGCTTTGTCAATCATAATATAGCTGGGTATAATCTCATAACCCAGAGCTCATTCAAGGAATAAAGTCCTACAACCAACATTGTAAAATGGTTGAAAAATCATTGGTTTTTTTTTCAAAACTAGAACTCAAAAGTATGGGAAATCTGTCATACCATATACTATATTTAGGTGGCAAACACACAATATGATCTTTATTTCCTTGGGTCCATGAACTTCTAGAAGGCAGACCATCAAAATATTCCAGTTCTATCAAGCAGGATAGCTGACAGACTTCAACTACCAAAAACAACGTGATTGAAGATTGATTTTCAAGAATTAACTCAACAAACCTTACAGTATCCAGGTCCTTGCCATTGTTATCCAGAACCACATCAAATGCTACCCCTCCAACAACCTTCCCCACTTCTGCCGGGTCCCCCCACACGGTCCGGCCTCCAGCACTCACAATTTCCTGGAAATTTGCGGATAACACAAAAATAAGTTAAGAGTTGTATATAATAGAGAATCATTATATCCATTACATATCACTAAAAATCCATATTAAAAGAACAGAGACACACGCACACACACAGAGATATTAGTGATTAATTTAGAGTGGATCTTAACTGAGAATCTGTTAAATGGAGGCTTCTTCATCTTGTCCGAGCTCTCTTCACCAACAGTCAATATCGTGACCTCATGGCCAGAACCCAGAAGCTCTTTTGCAAAATAGAACCCTATAATCGCATGCCCACCACTATTAGTATTAACTATGAGGACTTTTTTCTTCTCTGTAGCACTGGCCCTGACACTCAAGGCAGAGGGAGCAAAGCGTTTAGAACTTGTGGGGTACGTGAGAAAAGGAAGAGAAATGGAGAGGGAGGAAGAGAGAGCATTGGAGTGAGAGAAAGAAGGGAGAGAGAGGCGTGGAGCAGAAGAAAGAGAAGGTGGAGAAAAGTTGGAGGGTGGACAGGAGAGGATTAGAGAGGATGAGGAAGCAAGAGTGGCCATTGACTGTTTCAGTGAGCTCTTTGGTTGTATGAGAACCAGCGGTTTTGTTTGTACAAGATAAAGGTAACGGCCGGCCTACTACCGAACAAGTTCAATCTTGCTTTTGAACATGCAAAAAAGTAACTTAAAAAATTTGTGGATAATTATCATTTTCACTCCAAATTTAATGATCGAACACAAATGAAAAGTGCAAAGTAAAATCTAGTTTAGAACTATTTTTTTAATTTAAGATTGGAAAGGATTAAAAAGTTCCAGTTTCATTATTTATGGATTAATTGAAGAAAAATCCTTTAGAGATGATGAGATTTCACAAAAATAAACTTACAAACTTACGTGTCTTGATACGATACATCGAATTGTAAAATTATTTTTATAATAAAGTAGATCTAACGGATCACATGAAGTTACATCAGTTTCTAATTTTATTTTTATAAAACACATAACACTTCTCTTGAAAATGCATTTTTTCCAAACATTTGTATCATGACAGACTACGGTTAAAAAAATTGCAACAATTACTGATGCAAACCCGCAGGACTCACATGAAAGGTTTGAAAACGGAATATGACAATACAAAAAATCAAGAGAATGGAACAAAACGAGGAAAAATGGTTTTTGTCAATTAAAATTGGTATTTATATAAATAATTTTAAATATATAATTTATTATAATAGGGTGAAAGTATATATATATATTTTATCTATACTTTGAGAGTGCCTAATAATTTTATGCGTTGATGAACTTCTTAATTCATGCTACGACATGTATTAAATGACAGGAAAGATAGATTTAATTCTAATTTGCAAAAAGAGAAACTTCCATGATTTCAAGAATGGGTGCATTAAAGCCATGTGAGAAATTAGAATATCCATTGCCTGGCAGCATACCAAACCAAATCTCTTCTAAATTGGCATGCATATGGTAAAGCCCTTTAATACAAGGGATGCTACTAATAAATGGGACAGAGTGTAAATGCCCGTAGCGTTTGTTGTATTACCATGCCTGTGTATAAAAATAATCTAGAGTCTTATAATTATAAAAGTAAATTTATAAATTGATGAAAAAAAATATTATACGTTAGCTTTATTTTACGATAAAAGTAATTTTATAATCTAACGTATCACGTCAAATCATATCAATTCATAAGTTTACTTTTGTATAATCTATTTGTTGCTAAAACATTTCTCAAAATAATTAACTTACACAACGTTGGAAAAGGTCAAATCTGGCTCATGAGTATATTATTGAAAAGACTATAAGCAACATCATCCTTCTATTTAGTTTATTAGTAACTTGCTGGTCATCTTTATGAATACTTCATCCCCCCTTTTTATTTTTTATTTTTTATTAATGTTAGATACAATTTTAAGATATGTAAGTCCGGTGCACTCCGTTTGAAAAAAAAAAAAAAGGGTTGGTTCTACCATTAAAAAAAAAAAAATTCATATGAATTTCAAATTTATCTATTTTTCTTAAAAAGAGTCCACAAGACTTATACATTTTAAAACTGAAAATATTATTTTTAATTGATAAATGCCATATTCGAACCGACGACAAGCTCAATTAGCTAGACAACATAACGAAAGATATTATTCAACATAAACGTGGTTCTCATGGTTTTCAAGTGCAGTGCCTGTTTATAACGATCTCTCAGTACTGCTACGAAGATCATGAGTACTGTGATAATCTGTTGACTTGGGTAACTCCACTTCCTCCATTTGTCATGATTTCCAGATTCAAAGACAAACGTGAGTGCTACTTTAAACTCAGCTAAAATGCAGCTGGAGATTGCCTTTGGTCAATTTAAGATTCTTTCATGTTCTGGGTCCGTGCAAAGTGTCCATGACTCCATACCCCCAATTCCAAAGCTTGCGGAACGGTGAACCTGATTTTGCTCAAGTCATACTCATTATTTGAATTGCATCAATTGACGTGTTATGTCCCACAACAACCGATAATTGATGTTTTTTTTTTAAAATAGTATTATATATACTTATAATTTTATCTAAACGACTCATTTTAGATTTTTTTTTTAAAATTTAAAATTTAAATTTTGAATTTTATGATTTTCAGCAATCAATAAATATTAACACGTGAAGAAGTAATTTTAAAAAAAATATATTTAACATTTTTATTTTTTTGCGACAAACTTAATAAATATGTCAAGATATTTATTAGGCATAATTTCAATTTAAATACGAAGCAAGTTAAAAAATGACTTGAAAGAAAAGCTGTAGATGTATGGAAAAAGAGGGATGCGTCCCCACTCGGCGCCTTCAAAAGCAAACCAACTTTACTGCTCATAAAGGAGCCGTGGCAGATAGCCAGATACATCATACACCCAGCTCCTAGTTCCTAGTACCTACTCCCGTTTCCTACTCACATTATTTAATTGCAATCAGATTTTTGAACGTTGGCCCCAACAGCGCAGCGCATCCCTCTTTCTTTTAAAATTCCATCTTCCCCCCGAAAGCCCCTTTACCAACTAGCCGTTATTCCTCTGTATCTCTCTCTTTCTCTCTCGCTCTCATGGCAGCCTCAGTGGATGCTTCTCCATCACCTGCTCATCTCAACCAGGTCTTTTTCTTCTTGTCTCCTACTTTCTCTCTCTGTCTCTTCATCTTTCCGTGGTGGGCTTTATTGTTTCTCTCTCTATTTGAAGAATTCTTCCCCTGTTCTACGTGATACAAATTTCTTGAATTTGATTACAGGAGGGCACAAGCTTCATGGGTTCGTCTCCTGCGTTCAGCCCCTCCTCGGATAAGCGCTTCTGGAGCGCACTACGCAGCAGGATCGACACCCTTCTTGAGCATCGTCAAAGCAGAATCCCAGGCGAATCCTCTGTATCCACCCAATCGGTGAGTGCTTCTATTCAGCACTTCGATTGACTTGTATGCCGGTCGAGAGTTGCATTGATGGATTATGGTGTTTTCTCTATTATTCCTTTTTATTTGTAGATTTCCAGAGGATCTGACCGAGCTAAGCGAATGAAGGAAGACTCTCTGCTTCTGATGAGAGGGTTTGATTCCGTTGCCAACACTCTCTCCCTGCTATCTAACAATCTAGACAATGCACTTCAGGTATATCAAGTCTCTAAGGATTTATAAATAAACAAGGATCTTTGGGTTCTGGAATTTTGGTTCAATTGGTTGATATCGCATAGAAATCAATGATCAAAAGTTCCTAGTACAAAGATACAAGTGAAAGGGATGTTTGTCCCTTTTGGCATGGTTATACACAGTGAAAAGGTATTTAGATCAGTGTCGGAAA
The DNA here is from genome assembly GCA_003123785.1 of Pterocarya stenoptera. NCBI lineage: Eukaryota > Viridiplantae > Streptophyta > Magnoliopsida > Fagales > Juglandaceae > Pterocarya > Pterocarya stenoptera. The sequence goes on along the minus strand of QEOT01005719.1, from coordinate 134,807 downwards.
CGGGCAGAATTCTATAAGTTTGAAACTAATTATATGGACGAAACTTGTCTTGGGCTTAACTAACAAATTCAGCTCTCTCTATTTACAGGGAGCAAGAGATCTAGCCAAACCACCCACATTGACTGAAATATTTCAAAGCAATCTGAATAACTCAGATGGTAAAGAAGACGATTCAGAAAAGGAACAAAAGGAAGCAGAGCTCAAGAAAGGATTGAAAAGGAAGTTTGATCAAAGTCATGCTTCAGAGGATAAAGAAGATGAATCTCAGCAGGCAAATGATGAGCAAACCCTAAAAGATGGGAATGGGAAGCTGAACAGAGCCAAAAATGTAGGCTCACACAGTCTCTTCTTCTCTTAAAGTGCCATTCTTAAAGCTACTAACCTTATCTTTTATCTTTTTTCCTTCTCTGATCAAAACAACTAAGCTTATCAATATTGTTTGATATGTAATTGTGCCGTTAATAGCTCGCCGTTTCAATGGCAACAAAAGCGGCTTCGCTTGCAAGAGAACTCAAGTCAATAAAGTCAGACTTATGTTTTATGCAAGAGCGATGCGCGCTGCTCGAGGAAGAGAACAGGAGGCTCCGTGATGGATTTGCTAAAGGGATAAGACCAGATGAAGATGATCTGGTAATGGGGTCTTATACTTTCATTTTCTCCCTCAACACCTGTATATTTACTGTGCTAGAAATAAGTTGAGAAGCCATGCGGGTGTCGTTAATCTTGTAAAATGTGGCCTTGCACACAGGTGAGGCTTCAATTGGAGGCATTGCTGGCGGAGAAATCCAGATTAGCTAATGAAAATGCCAATTTAGTGAGGGAAAATCAGTGCCTTCACCAACTTGTGGAGTACCACCAAATCACCTCCCAAGATCTCTCAGCGTCATATGAACAATTTCTACAGGGAATGTGCTTAGACTTCTCGTCTCCACCCCCACCCATACCAGAGGAGGCAGATGATGCTAATTGTGAAGTTTTTCAAACACCTCAAGCTCATCCTTTTAGCTTCTGCACCTCTCTCGATGAGCGCTATCACGAAGAGCAGTAGGAGGGTAGAGCTTCAGTTTTGAGAAGCAAGTGTGCTATATATATATAACTCATCATGTCATCTGCATTTGGAATTGTGTTTAATTTCAAATGTACATTTTGGATTCCTTGTCGACAATAGGCAAAATATTTATTGTTGTAGGGTTTCATTCAAGTAATAAGACAATGATTTGGTTACAGTATCAGTTGTGTTCTTCTCCAACCATAGCATCAGAAACCCTCAAAACTGCTAACTTGGGCAAATCCTCCTAACAAATAGGAAAATGCTGGTGAAGTCTCTCAAAGTTAACGCTCAAGTATTTTAATATTTTTTTACTTAATAATTAAAAAGTAACTATTAATGGATTTATATATTTTTTTCTTAATGATCAAGGATGTTAAAAATGAATTAAAATGTACTAGAGGGTACGCCCAACAGTAACCCACTGGGTGGCCCGCTTTTCATTTTTTTTAACATATCAAGCTTTGAGCCGGTATATATATATATATATATATATATGTAGTTTGTATAGCTTAGAGAGGGAGAGTTACGGTGAAACGAATTAGTAAAAATCAAAGAATAATGCTACTCTGTCGTCTCATTTTGACCGCTCAAGCATTTATTTATTTTTTTTAATTTTTTCCTTTTACTATATTGACTAATGGGCATGCCCAGCGGTCAAAGCTGGACGACACACAGCACACTAGCACTACCTAACATCAAAAGCACATCATATCTTCGAATGACATTGTCTATATTGTATCTGGAAGTACCAAACAAAATGTTCTCCAAGGAAGTTAAACATCAAATGCTTGCGGGTCAAGCTCAAAGCAATCTAGTACCACCACCCTAGCCATCTCTACTTTAACCAAACAAGACCGCCCTAGATTCAGACAAAAGTACGCTCAAAATATTTGGCAAACTACCTAGACTATGTGACGAGTTTCAGTTCTTTTCCTTTTGGGAGGTAGTTTTATTTCTCTTTACTGCACGACTTCCGGATCCAAGAGCATCATCATCTGCACAGAAGGTATTGCGTAATGCTTGAGATGATGCATTAAACGCAGTCTCAGTAGCTTTTGTCAGATTCGAGACCAAGATGAAATCCTTCAATTTCTCCAACACTTCAGTGAAAACTCGATTTCCGTTCTCATACTAGAATAGAAGAAAACAAAGATGAGGAAAGATGAAAAGGGGTCAAATCATTAGCATATACGAAGCCTTTTAAAGCTGATATAAGTACCATTCACCATGACGATGAACTTAACAAGTTGTCAGTTATTGTTGTCCATATTTCATAAAGAAACAGCGGAGACAAATTCTCATCCCTTACATAAAGAAACAAATCATTTTTAGGCCTCGTTTGTTTTTTTTCACAAATAAAATGAGTTGAAATAAAAGTTGAAAGTTGAATAAAATATTGTTAGAATATATTTTTTTTAATATTATTTTTGTTTTGAGATTTTAAAAAATTGAATTGTTTATTTTATTTTGTGTGAGAATTTGAAAAAGTTGTAATGATTAAATAAGATGAAATGAGATGAGATGAGAATGGTTGTAAAAGCAAACAAGACCTTAAAGTAGGAAATGTAATCTTTTGTCAATTGTCAATTATCCAAGGTTCTTAAAAACCCAAAATTAAAGAGCAACTGAAAATTTTATTTAGAAAATAGATCTTTCATCAAAAGCGTTACTAACCCTGAATGATCTAAATTAATACTCACGAACCCATATTCTAAGCTAATTGGTCCTCTTCTGTATACCCTAACTTCCCACAAGTGGAGTTACTAGATCTCAAGGCAATCTACAGCCCTAAAAATCTGTGGGTCTGACAGGCACAGCCCATAGCAACAAGTGTAGAAAAGAATGAATGAACAATATACTACTAACAATACATTTTTATAGATGTCTGCATGCAAGATTTACATTAACTCGTTCTACAGGATCACTCTAATAGTGCTCACAATCATAACAATAAAAATGGTTCAAGCATGGAAATAAAAAAGTAAACAGTTCTCCTTTTAACCCTTTAAAGAAATTAAATGCATTATCTGGTGATGGTAACTGGCCACTCTTTCAGGTTTATATCCACATAAAAGTAACTGTGTACACCAATTTCAGCAATTGTAGAACAAGTTTTATAGCAATGACTGAAGATAGAGCAGCATAGTTGTATAAATCATTGAAAAACAAATGATATTTAAGAGGTTCAGTGAGACTTACTGTTTCAAGTTTTCCAAGAGCAATTTCCAGCTTCATGGAAAGTTGTTTATTTTCTTCGCTCAAGGATTCAACCTTTTTTTGGGAGTCTATATACAATTTTTTGTATGAGACATCTGTCTTAGATGACTCAGACTTCAATGCTTCCATGGCCTTTTCTTGTGCTTCCAATTGTTGTATGATATATTCAACCTTTTCTTCCAAGTTCTTTTCACCAAAGGTTGTTGGCTCAGGCCGATTTTGCTCCCTCTGAGTCTGTGTAGGTGGGTCATCTTCTTTCTCACTTTCACTTAGAACTATCTCTTCAACAATAGGCTCAATGTCCAGGTTTTGAGCAGGCATAACTGCATTTTGGATTCGTTCAGATCGCCTGACAACACGAGCATAGAATTTCATTCTTTTATTTGGATTTGATGGTTTGGAAGACTCTGCTTGCTGTTTAGGCAGTGTCTTCACCCTCCCCCAGGAAGGGATGCTGCTTTCAGACCGTGTTTCCATACTGGCTGGGGAAGGATTTCCTTTTTTCAGCTGTGATCCCACTCTCTCTGGGGAAGGATTTATTTTTCCAGGCTGCAAAGTCACTCTCTCCTGAGGTGGACTTGTACGTTCAGGCTTACACTAGGCATAAACACTAATTAGCAGATGAAGAAAAATTCCACAATCCATGTTCTCAAACTTCAGATAATAATAGCTGCTTATATGACAGGTGACAGCAACAGTGATATATTAGAATACTGTTTAAGTGATGAAATTCATTGATTACCATGGTCTTAGGTCTTTGGGACAAGTGATCGTAATGGTATCACTGCAGGATCATAAACTACCACTGGTTCCAAAAACCTCAGTTCAAGCGAAATGGCAAGTTTTAACCACTAACAATATCCTAACATGATGGAAGGTTAACCGGTAAGTGCAAATAAAACTCAAAGCTAACCACTTGCATGCCCTAGGTTTGAGTCTAGCATTACCCATAAACAAAACCAGAAAATGTAGCTGTAATAAGAAAAGGTCTTATATACCATGCCAAATTAGAGGATGAACACATTTGTTGAAGCCCAAGTACTTATCCTTCAGACACAACCATCCATTCACAACTGAGGCCTTTATATTTCACAAGAACTGATATTAGAAAGAATGTCAAAAGGAGGAAAAATCACCCTCATCAAAAGTACTTTGTCTAACCTTGCTACCTATTTTCTATCTTTGTTTCACATTCCAATTGGAGTGGCAAATTGGCTGGAGAAGCTATTTCGAGACTTCTTGTGGGGAGGTATTGGGGAGGAAGCCAAGTTTCACTTAGTTGGGAAAAGATTTGTACCCCTTCGTCGTGTGGTGGGTTGGGGGTTCGAAAGTTGAGTATCTTTAATAAAGCCCTTCTAGGGAAGTGGTTATGTAGATATCATCAGGATTGTGAATCCTTGTGGAGGGCTGTGATTGATTCTAAATATGGGAGTGCTTGGGGGGATGGTGTTCTAATGAGGGGGGTGTGGAAAATATTTGGAGTAGCTGGGATGCTTTTGCAAAACACATTAATTTTGTGGTAGGTGATGGCTCCCTAATTTATTTTTGGTACGACCCATGGTGTGGTGGTAGGGTTCTTAGTGCTGTTTTTCTAGGCCTCTTTCGTATTGCTCAGAATCTGGATGCTTCTGTGGCCGAGATTTAGGATTGTTCTAGTGGTTCACCCCATTGGAATATTCACTTTACTAGAGCTGTGAATGATTAGGAAATGGATGTAGTTTCTGATTTGTTTGGCTTATTGTATGCTACACAGCTTGGGTGGGATGAGAGGGATAAAGATGGTCTGGATTCATACTGGTAATAAGAAGTTTTCAGTTCGTTCCTTGTACAAGATGCTGTCTAGTCCAAATGTGGTTCACTCTTTTCCTTGGAAGAGTATTTGGAAGAGCAAGGTGTCTAGGTTGCGTTCTTTGGCTGGTCTGCTTCCTAAGGGAAAATTCTGAATTTGGACAATCTCAGGAAGCGTGGATGAATTATTATGGATTAATTTTTTTTATGTAAAAAATCGGGTGAATCGGTGGATCATTTGTTACTAAATTTTGAGATGGTGAGGGTGTTATGGTATGAGGTATTTAATAGGATTGGAGTGGCTTATTCGATGCCTAGGAAGGTGGTAGATCTTTGCTAGTTGGAGAAGTTTAAGGGGTAACTTGCAGATTGCCGCTGTTTGGAAGACGATCCCTTTATGTCTTGTGTGGTGCATTTGGGTTGAGAGGAATGGTCAATACTTTGAAGATAAAGAATGCTCAGTGGACGGGCTTAGATGTTTTTTCTTTAATACCTGATTTCTGTGGGCTTCGGCCATTGTTTTTAAAGGAACTAGCTTCCATTAGTTTCTTGTTTCTTTTTCTAGTTCCTGACTTGTAACTAGATTCAGTATTTGTAGACTTCCTGTGTACTTGGATTTGCCTTATTACTTGTCTTAATAAACTCTTCTTATTCATAAAAAATAAAAAATAAAAAATAAAAAATCCAAGGAATATTGGCAAGTAGAGCAGAAATGTTTTCTGGGTAAATAAATAAGGTGTGAAAGTATTCTTCTGCAAACCCAAACACAGAAAAAGCCCTGTTCGTCTAAAACTAGCGAGGATGCATCCTTTTTCAGCAAAACAAATAATCCTTTGAGAGGTACTTCTCCTTGGATGGTCAAAGACATGTTTAAAACGTTACCATGCTTTCCAGAAAAGATCAAACCTGAGCTTACATTGTAAAAAAAAGAAGAAAAAAACCCACCAAACAACACAGCTTTTGTTGTTGGGAGGGAACCAAACAAAAATTATACCCCAAAGCTACAACCCATACATAAGATGAAAAAAAAAAAACAATGAACAAAGGGGAAAAAAACCTATTTTGGTCTTGCCAAAACGTGTCCGCTGCCATGCATATCACCAACGCAATCGTGAACACCTACCTTTTTTTTTTTTTTTTTCTAAAGATCCTTTATAAGGAGCACAGAAATATCAAATATGATTATAAAGAACAGAAAGCTGGTTTCATACCATGGGTTCCTTTTCTTGATTCTTTGCAGCTTTGGGTTTCCTACCCATTCTCTTTCCCTCCGTCTCCCAGAGAAACCCGGACGAAGCAGAGTATTTATATAAGTAGTGATACGTGTGCTTCCAGTTTTACAGAACACTCATTTTGTTAATTTTTTTTTTTTAAATTTAAATTTTATGTTTTTAAATTTTAGGATTTTCAATATAATAATAATTGACATATAAAAAAATCATTTTTTTATAATTTTTTTAAAAATACATTTAACATTTTTATATATATTTATAAATATTTCCTAATCTCGATAATCACTGAAGCGGTACGGTCGTAGGAGTGGATTTTCAAGAAGGAGATAGGGGCAGTTATGTCATCTTATACGTACAGGTGTGCATGCTCTATTTGGTCCAGAGTTCCTGGCCGTATGATAGAAAAATTATATTCATGTTTTCTACGTTATACTCACTTTATTTTTAATAAGTATGTGATTTAAAGATGATGAATAAAAAAATTCAATTAATTTGATAAGAATAAAAAAAAATTAAAACAGCCTGATGTGTGGTGTAGGCTTCTAGATAGCAAAGCCTCATATCATAACCCTCTACCTAAATATAAAAGTGTTCAAACCCAAATAATTCGTAAATTTTTTTATTGGAATTAGGAGTGTATTCGGTCTATTTGGTATAGCTTTGGATAAATTATAAAACCGAACAGATATACACTGGTTTTAAAATTTTAAGAACTTATATGAACCGATTCATCACCGAAATCAAAACTTTCAATTTTTTCAATTTCAGTCTAGTCCAGTCTAATTTTTCCTATTTACAGTTTACACGTGTGACACTGCTTTATAAGTTGAAACTTGAGAGGCTGTTCCTCTAATGCTTATTTTCCTCAAAAGTAAGTTTATATTAATAATTTAATATTAATATTCATCTTTAATATTAAAATTTTATGTTATATTAATTTTATGTTATAAGATTAATAGATATAAATAATTAGATTAAAATTTCATATTATATTAATTTGCAGTTTAACATATAATATATAATATAATATAAAAAATATTTTATATATAATATAATAAATTAAAAAATATATATATACTATACACAGGTCTAGTTTGGTTTATACCGATTTTCAAAATATGCAAAGCGGTGCCGAACCGGGCCGAATCTAGGTTCGGTGGGTTTAACCAATTTTTGGTTTTTTTTTTACACCCATAATTAGAATTATAATTGCTTTGTGAAAAGTTTTATTGAATTAGTTATTGTTTGGTTACATAGATGAGAAGAGATGAGAAATTTTTAAATAGTAGTGAGATAATTTGTGATAGTAGTGAAATAATTTGAGTTAAGATATTTTATAGAGTTTTGGAAAATGAGAGACCAAAAGTTGAATAAAAAATTATAAAATTAAAAGAGAGATTTTTATGTTTTGTTGAGAAGTTTGAAAAAGTTGTAATGATTAAGTAATAATTAAATAAAAAAGTTAAAAAATATAAAAACTTGAAATTGAAAAATGTTTGTGGTTGAATGGTATTTGGATGTTAAGATATGATAATATGGTTTGAAATGTTTGTGAAACCAAACCAAGCCTTAGGTCTTGTTTGGAAATAATCTCATCTCAAAATTCTCATCTCATCTAATTTCATTTCATCTCATCTTATCTCATTCCCGAACATAATTCAAATATAAAATGTTCAAATTAATCATTATAATTTTTTCAAACTAATCATTACAACTTTTACAAATTTTCAAACAAAAAATAAAAAATAATTTAACTTTTTCAAATCCTCAAACAAAAGTTATATTATAAAATTATATTCTAACAATATTTTAACTTTATATTATTTTTTATTCAACTTTTTCTCTCTCCTTTCCCAAAACTTAAAAAATACTTAACTCAAACTATTTCACTATTATTCACAAACTATTTTATTATTATTTATAATTTTTTTTTATCTTATCTCACTTCCTAAACGAACCTTTCTAACCATACTAGTGGTCCAGAATTATAAAAATCATTTTACTTTTACCAAAAAACAAAATTTCCCTAGTTATATTTGTATTGTTGGATTTTTGTAATGTAATGATAGGTACAAATATAAAAGGAAAATACTATAGACAAAAATGAATCTCACAAAAGGATCTCACATACTAATGTGGTACACTGCTACTATGCTACGTCTTCACTTATTTTTTTTCTTTCTTTCTCCCCTCTCTCCGTGCTGTCACACCTGCCCACTCTCCGCGCCGCCCATGGTGGTCAGGAACCACCTAAGGGTGAGTAGAAGATATCGATGGTCCAAGCGGCACTAACGGCGTGGAGCTTCATGATAGCTCATCGTGCATATTGATGGCCGGGGACCACATTTTGCACACCGTGTGCGTGGTCGACCGCACATCATTAGGTGGTTGGAGTGGCGGGATCTAAGTCGACCGCTTGTCCTTTGGCCATTTATGATGGTCGGGAACCACTTCGAGAGGGCAGACAATGCCGATGAGGGGGAAAAAAGAAAGAGGGAAAGGGGGAGGCAAGGGAAAGAGGGAGAGAAAGTGAGAGAAAAAAAAAAAAAAAAAAAAAAAAAAAAAGGGAAAAAAAAGGAAAAAAAAAAAAAAAAAAAAAAAAATAAGAGAAGGGAGATATGGCATAATGCCACATAAGTGTATAAGATCCATTTATATCTCAAGCAATCTCAATATAAAAATTCAAAGATTTATTGGAAAAAACTATCAGGATTAATCGAAAAGCATGTTGATTGATTTGATCGGATATAATTGCTATTGGATATTGTGGCATTAATTGTTATATTATGTCTCGTCGCATTGGATGCTCTGTATTTGTCCTATTGCATTGAATACTCTCATTTAAGCCCACTAAGCTCTTGGTTAGAATGTCGACCGTATTGTGAAACAGTAGGAACATAAACAGAAGTAAAGCTGAGCCTGCATATGGTTTTTGCAGCTTATAGTCCTTCATTTGCCTTACCCCTCTCAATTGTTATCCAATTGATGAAATCAGCATCGTAAAGAAAAACAAGAGAAGAAGAAGTAGTTAACTTGCGTAAAGATAAAAGACTTCGAGGAAAAAATATTAAAATAATAATATTTTTTAACATAAACATTAATAATTAGATCTTCGATTTTCTATAATATATGATAATAAAATAATAACAGTTAAAAGACATACCTTTCTCCATTACAGTTCGATGAAGAATCTGACTTGACTATGAGAGAAGGATCAACCTAGCAACTTAGCCTCCAAGTATCTCTCGATGGCTAGAGGCACAATAATATTATAGATGAGAACCCTTAACTCCTCAATACTATTTATAGACTTCTAGCCATCAAGAAATCTAGGGACTTTGTATCTCACTGTGATTAGATATAAAATTAATCTTTTCAAAAAACTTTTATAGATCAGAATACATTACATAAGTTCCATAATATCAATGTTAAACCAGCTACCAATACGAGTCATGAAGATCCTCTTTTATATGACCAACAAATTTCCGTACATGTACCACAACACCAGTAACCTAATTCAACACGATCTTTAATTGAGATAATTAAGACTAATACTGTAATGCCTTGGATTCCAATTCATGTCAATTGTAGACATTATCTAGTCATCATTCATCCACACTATTTAATGTATATATAAAGTGGAAAAACAGAAACAACCATAATAGATATCTTTTAATGCCCAGTGACAAAATACTCAGCATATCAATTATTTCTGTAACATGTTGACATCATAGATATAAGCATATGATCAATCTTTTCAATATGTCATTTAAAATATAATCATTAACACACTATTGTTAAGACCCATGTTTGTTTTTGTACTTTCTTCTTAACACTTATGTATTTAAAACTTCATTAAATACTTAACAATTTGAGAAAAATATTTTGAGAAATTTTTACAATACTTTTTTAGCGGCTTGGCTATAAGTCGACAATTTCAAGTTCTAAAATAAATTTTCTCAGTCAGTGACTATACATTGTGGCCTCAAAGCATACCATAAGCTCTGTCTCTATTGCACATGAAGAAGTATAAGATTTACTTTTCCATAAAATAACTCTATTAGATAGTAAAATACAACTATAATTATATTTTCCATCATTAGAATAATCCTACAAAATAAGATCTAAATACCCAGTTCCTTAAGAGTATCAATTCTTTTTAAGGCAACAATATAGTCTTTAATTTCTTGCAAATAACATTGCACTCTTTTCATAAGTTTTGGGTCAAACATCCTTGGGTTACTTTGGCAACAACTAAAAATGCCAACCTAATCAATTTAGCCTTATACAAGTTTGTGCAATCATCAGATTTATACAGAATTTTCTTAACAACCTAATCAATTCAAGGACACTGTAAAATACTGAGCATGTCACATTTTATTTTTTTTTAAAGCATCTATTGAACAACAATTCTTCATGTAAAATCTTTCAAAACTTTATGCAATTATACTGAGACAATCCTAACAGTCATCGTTTTGGTACTAAAATTCAATCCCTATTACGAACAATGTCTCATTCATAAATTTCATTTGTAACATTATTTAGAGACATAACTTTAATGTCATATACATGCATGACTATAAAGAAAAATATACTCTCAATGATCTTAGGTTATATACTTTAACAATAAATATTTTTCTTAAATCCAAAAACTGTATTGGTATTATCAAATTTTATATACCAATTTTTAAAACATTTGTCACATTTTCTAAGTAATCATTTTATTTGTTTCTTGTAGACTTCAGACTTTCACTTTATAATTATTTTCACATCTATTTGATGTAACTCTATACCATAATGAGCTACTAATTCCATAGTGATCCTTAGTGAGTTCTTACGGGTTTATTAGAAATCTCTTTCTAATCAATACCCATTTCTGAGTAAAACCCCTAATTATAAATATGACTTTATGTCGTTTAACATTGCATTTAAAGTCAAGGTTTTGTCTCCAACATCCATTTAATTCGACTTTTTATACATTTCAGACAATTTAGACGAAATTACAAACTTTAAATTGATTCATAGATTTCAATCACTTTTTTATGCATCAGTCTTTTATAAAATCACTTATTTTTATAACTTGTGAAAACATATGCGAACCTTTATTTATTTCTATGTCAAATTTAAATTTTAAAAATACATCATATAACCTAACAAAAAATCCAATAACTATTATATGATTTAACTTTTTTTGATTTGGATTGTAAAGTCTTACTTTAGATTGACTATTCATGCATGTATATACTTAAATCAAGTATCTTATCACTCCACAACTCAAAATAAGTTTTTGAGACTACTTATTAGGAACACAATTTAAGATATATGTCATTGTCTTTAATAATTTTACTACACATCTTTTCAAGAAGTTAATAAAAGAGGTAACGGTTATGGCTTGACTCATAATACTTTTCCTGGTACTCACTGTTTCAATCCAATTCAATGATTTTCACATTTCTATCTAATTGCAATTCCTCCCCATGAGAAGTACCTTTAGAATTACTAATGGCTTAAGACTTCTCATAGCAGATAGATACATTCATACCATGAAAATCATCTATAAAAGTAATGAAATACTTCTATATATCAAATATTATAGAGAAAAAAGTTTACATGTGTGTATATGCATTATCTCAAAAAAAACTCTCTATTCCTTGTACCATCTTTTCTTGATATGTTTGATTTGTTTTCTTTTTATATAAATCAAGATACATCCTGAGATTAGAAAAGCTAGATGAGGAAAATATTTTATTTACTAATCTCTATAACTTTTCTTGGGGTTATTCTCCAAACTTTTATGTTAGAAATTATGTTTCAAATTCTATGCCACAAATTGTAAAAAAATTTTATAAATCATTTTTCATTTGGTTCCAATACATGCCTCATGAGTGGAAAGGAAATTTTTTTAACAAAGTCACTATTATGAAGGCATGACAAATAAAAATTTTATTGGAAGGAAAGATGGAACAAACATAAATGACATTTTGAAACAATTTAAAAATTTGAACATTTGTGCTCGAGTTCAGCCACTAAAATAAGTATCAATATTTATAGAGTTTGATTTGAAACTTATACAGACAAAATAAATATGAACATCTACACTCTAGTTTAATCTAATCAGAATGTATAAATATGTATAAGATTTGATTCGAAACTTATACAAAAAAAATGTTTACCATTCCCTTCGAATTATATTTTATGCTTAGGGCACTTAAATCTTGATGTGTTTTTGTTTCTTTCAAATTTCAATTGACACAATTGTTATATTTTCATCACCATCATTTCCTTCATTTCCCAAAAGATACAAATGATTTTTTTATACAAATTAATAAAATAAATTTGTATCTAGTTAACTACCATGCTACCAACTTGTTCATATCTTGTTACTTTAATGAAATAATAATATATCTGAAGTAAATTATTATGTACAAAACTAAGAAATTCCTATAGTTTGATATGTAGTAATTAATTCAATCTTCTTAAATATTGTACTTTTTTGGACCTTATCACTCTTCTCAATAATAGTTGATGTTAGGCATAAATTAGATAAACCAAGGTCTAAAAGTCTTAGTGTAAATTTGACATGTTCATTGCAAGAAGATTTTCCCCACTTCACAAAGCCCACTGGGTCTCGGCCCAATACTCTTAGGGTCACCAGGACCATACTTGAAGTAAGGTGTCAACTAGGGAAAGGGGTCAAGTGACTGACATGACAAATCAGCCTGACATCGCTCGGCCATGTTCTGAACATGGGAACTTGCATTGAACGTAGTGGGAAATGCGGAGAACCCTCAATCCGCTAACATGAAAACATCTACAGCTCTCAAGGAATAAAAGCAATGCAACCATGCTGTATTAATGGTGCCACTATCGAGCTACACGCCACATTGATGTTGCCGTTGCAAAACTACACCGCATTAAAAAATTCTGACAGTAAGAATGGTAGGAAGGGCACGAACTCTGTGGAGACAAACACAATCTGCTCCTCCCCAGGCTTATGGTATAAATAGCAAACCTCAAGTACGAGAAAGCTCTCTGATCCTTAGACTCTTTCACTTATTTATAAACTTCTAAGAGAATTTACTAACTTTAGCATTGGAGTCTACCCAGCCTTAAGGTCGCCTTCTTCCATATCTTTTGCAGACTCAGTTCTGAAGACCTGAGTTGTCGAAGCCTAACCCAAAGGCGTGCGAAACATGACGTTAACAGTAGTGCTGTCTGTGGGATGTTTTTTAGGTCTTACATGTACTTTGTACGCCTAAGGCAACCCATTCCAGACAATTCGGAAGCTCGCCAATATTACCAATGACATGGAAGTTGACCAGCAAAAGAACCAAGTTCTTGGGATTGAAGAGGCTACTGTGGAAGCAAGATGGGCACACACCCACAAAGAGATACCTGTGAATGGCGAGGTAAGTGAGGTGTGTCCTACGGTGGGTGACTGCACCTTGCCTCCACCTCCCGACTGCACGCAGGTTGAAAGCGAGGCCTTAGATGAGCAGGGGCCCAGAAAAAGTGAAACCAAGCGAGCCGTTGGAGCTCATCTTTCTCAACCCAGGTTGACCAGAAGTCGTGGTGAGTATTAGCAGCGAAACGATATCTGAAGCCCGGAGCGCCATGTAGCAACTTCTCACCGAGCACCAGGATGTATTTGCCTGAAGCCACGAGGATATGCCCACAATAGCGCCTGAAGTCATACATCACAACCTTAGCATAGATCCAAAGGCTAAATGAGTGAGGTAAAAGTGTTGAAGCGTCAGTGTAGAAAAGAACATCCCCATAGTTGAGGAAGTGGACCACTTGCTGAATGCTGGATTCATTCAAGAAGCCCACTACCCTGAGTGGCTATCCAATGTGGTACTTGTAAAGAATCCGAATGACAAATGGAGAATGTGTGTCAACTTCACCGACCTCAACAAAGCCTGGCTAAAAGACAGCTTTCTACTTTCTCGACAGGTCACCATATGCTCAATTTTATTGATGCCTACTCTGGGTATAACCAAATCCATATGAACCCCAAGGACGAAAAGAAGACTTCGTTCATCATTGATCGAGGCTTGTATTGTTACACGACGATGCATTTTGGGCTTAAGAATGCAGGTGCCACCTATCAGCAGCTGGTCAATCGTATGTTCAAAAATCAAATAGGAAGGAACATGGAGGTCTACGTGGACGACCTGCTGGTTAAAAGTGGGACCACAGAACATCACCTAAACGATTTAAGAGAGACTTTCGCAATACTATGGCAGTACCAAATGAAGTTGAACCCGGTAAAATGTGCTTTCGGTGTCGAATTAGGAAAGTTCTTAGGGTTCATGGTGTCCGAACACAAAATGAAGCCAACCTCGAGAAGGTGGAGGCCACCTTCAGCATGGCCCCACCCCGGAACAAAAATGTGGTGCAAAGGCTGGCTTGGCGAGTGGTAGCTCTAAACAGGTTCATGTCAAGATCCACCTACAAATGCTTGACTTTCTTCAGAGTCCTGCAAAAAGCAACGGCATGGGATGGGGTGTGCCACCTGGCATTGGAAGCCCTCAAAAAGTACCTCATGAGCCCACTGCTCTTCAACCAAGCCTAGTGTGGGGAAACGCTGACCTTATACCTGGCGGTCTCCCCCCAGGCTGCCTCCTCAACATTAGTGTGCGAGGAGAATGGGGTCTAGAGGCTGGTCTACTACACCAGCTAGGCATATCGGGGGGCCGGAGCTAGATACCCCAACATAGAATAGCTGACCTTTGCACTGTTAGTCACCACACGTAAGTTGTGCCCATACTTTCAAGCTTACCCAGTAAGGGTCCTCAAGGAAACCATCCTAAAAAAGGTACTACAACAACTGGACGCCTTAGGCCGGCTCATAAATTGGGCAGTGGAGTTGAGAGAATTCGACATCGACTATGCACCTTGAAACACCATCAAAGGACAAGTGTTAGTGGACTTCGTCGCTGAGTTTACTGGTTTCTTGCTAGAAAATGATGATGCACCTCCTTTGAAGCCCTGACAAATATTCGTTGATGGCTCATCTTGTTGGGCTGGAGGAGGAGTGGGAGTGCACATCGTTACGACTGAGGGAGAGGAGTACAATTATACCATCAAATTGGCATTCAAAATGATGAACAATGAAGCGCTGCTTTCAGGGCTAATGGTGGTCAGGTCCCTAGGTGCCACCAAAATCGAAGTATGGGTCAACTCTCAGGTAGTGGTCAATCAAGTGCAAGGGGAGTTTACTATAAAAAGTGAAAAATTGAAAAAAATACTTAGCACTAGTAGAGGCCGAGCGCCCCCATTTTAAGTATTTTTAGATTCAACAAGTGCCGATGGTAGAAAATCAGAAAGCGGACAAACTGGCACGCGCGGCGTGGCGTCCGGATAGGAGGACTCCCCCTACCAGAGCAGACAGTGTTCTGAACTATGGAAGTACCTGTTGTAGGTATCGAGGTAATGGAAACACTAGAGCCCTGTCTTAGGTGAAGGACATACTTAGGTATTTGGACGCCAATGAGGTTCTAGAGGACAGACAGAAGGCCACGAAGATTAGAAATAGAGCAGTGCGCTACACTTTAATTGAGGGAATCCTATATCAGAGGGGCCACTAGTCGCCTCTCTTGAGGTGCATCTCCCCGGAAGAAGTGCAATATGTGTTGACAGAAATACACGAAGGGATTTGCTGGAATCACTCAAGAGGAAAGGCATTGACCGGGAAGGTAATGAGGGTGGGGTATTACTGGTCTCAGGCCCTGTGGGAAGCCAAGGAATATGCACGGAAATGTCAGAAGTTTCAAGAATATGCTAGGGTGCCCCATTGCCTATCGGAAGAGCTTATGTCAATCATGTCGCCTTGGCCTTTCGTCCAGTGGGGAATTGATTTGGTTGGCCCGCTTTCTCAGGGCAAAGGAGAAGTAAAGTTCGTCGTGGTAGCTGTGGACTACTTCACCAAGCGGGTCGAGGCAGAGGCCTTAGCAACCATCATAGTGAACAACATCACACGGTTCCTATGGAGGATGATAGTTTGCAGGTTTGACATTTCGTGTACTATCATATCGTAATTGGTGCCAAGAATTGGGATCGAGTTTCGGTACACATCCATAGGAAAACCTTGGTCTAATGGTTAAGTTGAGGCGACCAATAAAACACTGATGGGAATGCTCAAGAATCAGGTCAACGATAGAAAGGGGGTGTGGGCAGAAGACCTCCCCGCCGTCTTGTGGGACTACTGGTCACAGTGAAAATGCCGATTGGGGAAACTCCTTTTACCTTTACTTACGGCCACGAGGTGATGCTGCCAGTAGAGATTGGAATCCCCACCTATAGAGTTTAGCACTTTGAGCAAGAATCCAATGATAGGCGGCTAGAGGAACAGTTGGATTTGTTGGAAGAAGTCAGACTAGAAGCCAAAATAAGAACTGCAGCCAACAAAAGAATGGCTGAGAGATGCTTCAACAAGCGCGTTCACTCGAGAACGTTCAAGGTCAGGGATCTCGTACTCAAAGAGACATGAACAACAATATGGGATGAAGGAAAGCTAGGTGCCGATGGGAGGGCCCCTACATGGTCACCACCATAAACAGCCCGGGTTCCTACTGTCTCTAAGATTCTCAAGGGAATGAGCTGCCGCATCCCTGGAATGCCGAACATCTACGAAAGTTTTATTGCTAAGCTATTTCGTTATTGTAAATTTATATATTTCCATGCACACGTTACAGTCCCTAATAAAAGAAGTGTTGTATTTCAATGGCAAATTTTAGGAACATAACGTAACCCACCAACGAACTCTCCACCAAAAAATCAACTTAGTCTCCATCAACAAAGTCAACTTCGTCAATGTGATCTACATTGGCAAAATTAACAAAGTCTCCATCAGCAACTTACCTTCCTGAGAGGCGAAATGAGTGAGTATAATTCCTAAGCTTGCTCTACCCCTCTCGCGGAGGAGTGCGGATTGACTCTTGGCCACCCGAAAGACTCACATTCCTTGTTAAGCGTCGCGGGAGGGGGTCTAGTGACAGACTGCCTGAACGACTTACCTCCATGTGGGATGCTATAGGAAAATGTAGGCCTAAAGGTTGCCTTGTCCCTCCTGCATCGGAAAGCTGGATCAGTCCCATGGCTACCTAAATGAATTACCCCTACCTTTGCTGCGATGAAGTGTGGGATCAGCGCCAGACTGACCCAAACTTACCCTTCATCCCAATGTCAATGGGTGGGAGCGGGTCCAGTCCTAAACTGATTGAACAACTTACCTCCCCATGAAGGATGATAGGAGAGCAGTTGGCTCAACCTTCTCTTATAGGAGAGTGGGAGCAGCCCTCGATAGCCTGAATAGCTTACCCTAACCCCCATCACGGTGAAAAAGAAGACCAGCCACATCGCTGTCCAAATTACCTCCCCCGTGGGGCACCAGAGGGAAAGGTTGGCCTAAAGGTTACCTTATCCCTCCTACTGCGGAGTGCGAGTTAGTACTCAACTACCTGAAGAAAAAGTTTTACCTTTCTCATAAGCGTCAAAGGGCGGGAGCTGGTTTAGCAATAGACTACCCTAACAACTTACCTCTATGTGGGATACCATATGGAAAGTTAGGCCTAAAGGTTGCCTTGTTTCTCCCACAGCGGAGAGCGGGATCAGCTCCTCGGCTACTAGAATAACTTACCCCAACCCCCACTACGATGAAGAGTGGGATCAGGGCCAGTCTGATCCAAACTTATCCTTTTTTGCTGCGTTAACGGGAGGGAGCGGGTTCAGATATAGACTGCCGAACAACCTACCTCCTGCGGGGAACAAAGGGATGGGATGACCCTTCTCCCTCCCACGAATGAGAGCGGGTTCAACCTCGAGGCTGCCCGAATACTTACCCCAATCCCCACCGCGGTGAAGGAGCAGACTAGCCATATCGTTGCCCGAATTACCTCCTCGGGGGACAAAGAGGCAGTTTGGCATGAGGCATTCTGACCTCTCCCCAATGGAGTGTGGGCTGAGTCTATGGACTGCCCGAATAATGGAGCAAAAAGCACGAACATCAACAACATGGACGTCGATAACACGGGCAGCAGTGGCATGGTAGAAAATGACAAGCACAGTACAACATAGGCCAAGGGGCCCAAGTTTGTGAAATTAACTCTTACCCTTAAGAGCAAAATAATGATGAAGTCCTTTTCTTCCAACTAGGAATCAAATGCAGAATGCTAATGGAGGAAGACAAGTACAGTTCCAAACCACCCAGATAGCTTACCTCCACTCGGACCAAGGAGACAAGCTGAGCCCGAGGCCGTCTTGTCTCCCTGCAATGGAGAGCGGGATCAGCCCCACGGCTACTCGAAGAGTAAATTTATGCTAATGTAGGAAGACATGTATAGTTCCAAACTGTCCAGACAGCTTACTTCCATGCGAACCAAGGAGATAGGCTGAGCCTGAGGCTATTTTGTCTCCCCGTTGGCGGAGAGCTGGATCAGACCCACAGCTACCCGAAAAATAAATTTATGCTAATGAAGGAAGATGGGTACAGTTCTAAACTACCCGGATAGCTTACATCCATGCAGACCAAGGAGGCAGGCCAAGGCTGAAGCCGCCTCGTCTCCCTACGGTAGAGAGCTGGATCAGCCCGGCTAGAAGACTGAACGATAAATGTGGGATAAAGTGGAAGAATAAAATAACCAAGTAGGGTAAAGCCTGACTAGAATACAGACAGAAAAATAAAGAAAATTAGCACAGGGAGAATGCAGAGTGTAACACCCCGTAGTTTAGAGTATTTTAATAAAGGATTAGTTTAATTAATTAAAAGATTGATTTTCTGGTTTTAGAATTTTGGGAGTTTTATTATATTATTTTATAATATTTTAAGTTGTAAAAATTATTTTTTTATTGGGCTTTCTTATTATTAATTATTGTTTTGGATTTAAATTGATCTTTAATTTAAATTAGTTTGTTTAAGGGTTTTAAAATTTTTATTGTTTTATTAAAGCATTTCACTGCGTTTGATTAATTTTAATTAGTGTTCTGCAATTTAATTGCTTTTTATTTTAATGAAAGTTATTGTTGGAGTTTAATATTTTACTTTAACTAGTTTTGAGTTTAAACTGATTTATTTAATTTACTATTTTAAAAATAGTTATTTTGAGGATCAGTTGTGATCCAAAAGTTGTGAGGATTGGACCTCATTTCTTTTCCCCATCTTTTCTTTTCCTCTTTTCTTTTCCTTTTCCTNTCTCTCTCTCTCACTCACTCACTCACTCACTCACTCACTCTCTCTCTCTCTCTTTCTCTCTCTCCCCATGTGTTTCGGTTTTGCTTCTAGCCACCAGCTGCCGGCCGTCTGTGGCCCTCACCGCCGGCACCACTCGGTTCCCCAACCTCCGGCGACACCACCTCTCCAATTTCAGGCCGGCTAGCGCTGCCGTTAGCCTCTGCGAGCCGTTCGAAGCTGCAGCCTTCCTCCTCCCATTCGCCGCCGTCGCATCGCCATTGGCCACCATTTCTTCACCACTTTATCATCGGCCTATTGCCGTCCTAACCCACCCAGTTTCGGCTCCAATCCGTCGCCAGAGCCACCTCAACGAGCTCATCAACGTTTTGAGCTTTTTGGCTTTCTATCGCCGTTTTGGCTGCTATCCACAGTCAACCGTTGCTTTCACTAGCTTCACCACCTTCCATAGGCCCTACCCTACTGTTCTCTAACTTTCGTTTGCCTCCGTTGGAATTTGAGTTTTCTGTGTATTTCGGCCACAGTATTTTTACACTACTACGTTGCTTTCCAGCCGCCTTTTGCACCTCCGTGATCCTCCTAAAATTATTATATAATGATTTAAGTATTTCTCCAAAAGACTTTTAAGACTTAAGTATATTTTTGCACTAACCAATTTTAAAAAATGTGATTTGGTTATCTGTTATACTGATAACTGCTGGTTGTTGGTAATTGGTCGATTTCATGGCATTGTGCACACATGCGTGGGTGTGTGTTTTGAGAAACTGTGTTTAATGTGATAAAGCTTTTCGGGTGCGTGTGTATCACCCCCAAGCTGAGATGGGGTATTATCTCGGTGGAGCTCCTCTAGGAATTCGGGAGCCGAATATACTGAGTTTCGTCCCCTGGGGCTGTTGCCCGGGACTTGGACGGGATGGTAGGGCTCCCGATCCAACTCAGTGGCCCCTCGTGCTGGCGGGGGTCAGAGGATGCTTGGCTATGTATGCGGTGGGCGCGGAACTGGGCATCACTCGTTGTGTATTACTCGCACGATCGTTACCAGTGGGGTGACGAAGGGAGCCAAAGTATGTGGATGGTCCCTAGGGGAGGCCATGGTGCATACGGTTAAAATTAGAATTAATGGAATTATTCCTGGATTTAGTTTTGTGCCAAATGGTATTTTTGGCGTGCTTGAAAAAATTGTAATTTTCGAGAAATGGTGTTTTTCTCGGATTTTGCGCTTTGGTCATCATGTGCATGCATAACGTTAATTGTTTTAATATATTTATTGTCTTAGAGCATTTTGGGTTTTACTTACCTGTGGTAACATTTTTTGGTACCGTAGATTTTGATGTTGTTGATGTAGATGTTGAGCCTGAGGATGTGTCTCCGCCAGAGGAGTGATCTGGGATCACTCGAGTTTATGTTTTTTCAGCTTTGTATTATTTGGGACATTTGGTTTAAGTTTTTAAACATTTTGTATTTGGATACTTATACTAAACAAATACTGGTATTAGTTGACTTATTTATTATTATCCGTTGCGGATTTATTATGCACTGTTTATTTGGTGCACACACTTGGCACTTGTCATTGGGATGAGTGACCCGTGTTGTTATCATCCTGACGTCACAATTCCTGTGTTGTTTTGTACGTGGGAGTCGGGGCGTCACAGGTGGTATCAGAGCAGTTTGGCTCTGGGTAAAGCCATGTGTCCCTTAGGTGAAGTACCATAATTTTTTTTTAAGCTTGTTTTGATTAGTTTTGAAATTATTTCATTTTTGTATAATGTATTGTTTTATTTGTTTTATGTTACATTATTTATTTTAAATTGTTTTATTATATTATTTTGCGTTCTAATCGGAACTAAAGTGAGGTTGAGGATTATGTTTTGACAGAAAAATGGTAAGGCCAAGGAGACAAGATAAGGAACCCATGGGGGAATCGTCTCACGGCGAGATTGATAATGCCATTGCTAGGGCTTTGACTAGGATGGCAGACCTCTTTCATCAAAATATCAGACCGCCACCAGTTGACCAAAATTTGGTTATGCAAGTGGGGTGCTCTTATGAGAGGTTCCGTAAGCATAGGACCCCCATGTTCTTTGGAGTAGAAGATCCACTTCAAGCTGAAGGTTGGATCAATGGAATTGAAAGGACGTTTGAAATTTGTGGATGCACAGAAGCTCAACAAGTTTTGTATGCTAGTTATCTGTTGCAAGGAGAAGCAGCAAATTGGTGGAGAGCGAAGCGAAATCTCCTGGAGAGAGAGTTTGGATCTTTAGTCGCTGTGTCTTGGCAGCATTTTAAAAAGGAGTTTGATGATAGATTTTTCCCTCCTGCTGTGAGAAGACAGAAAGTTCGGGAATTTAATAATCTAGTTTAGGGAAATATGACTGTGGACCAGTACTATCGTGCTTTCTTGGAGTTTAAGCATTTTGCGCCCCATCTTATTGCCACCGAGGAGTTGTAGGTGGAACGGTTTTAAGAGGGGCTGTGTCCTGAGATACCCAGATTTGTGATTTGTCAGCAGATTTCCTTTCTCCATGAGTTAATTGACTTGGTCACTAAGGTTGAGCGAGAAAATAGTTTGGCTATAAGCTCCCCTCCGGACCAAAAGAGGAGGAGTTTTGCTAGAGAAGGTAGCAGTTCTGGGTCTCCGCAGAAATTTGTTCAGAGGATTGGGTCGATCATAGGCAGCCCCTAGTGTACGTATAGGATGTCGAGCTCCAATTTGTTTAAGGTGTAATAGAGCTCATGAGGGCAAATGTCATCCAAGTGGGATCCGGTGTTATAGATGTGGCCAGCCAGGACATTTATATCATGAGTGCCTTAACCAAGCTCAAAGAAGTCGAGAGGGCCGACGTGGTGGATGAGCTAATCAGAGGCAAAATGGTTCCAGCCCGAGTTTATTCAATGACCCCTGGAAATGTTGATTATGAGTCGCCAGCTACTCAGGATGCCGGTATGATTACAGGTATGAGTTGAATTTAATTGGTAAGATAAGTGCGAGAGAAGTTTCCATGAACTGAAGAGAAGATTGACAACGACACCAGTATTGGCTCTTTCGGAGTCAAATAAGCCATTTGTGGTTTTCAGCGACGCATCTAAGTTTGGGTTAGGGTGTGTTCTTATGCAGGTTTTGAGAAGGCTGAGCTCGAGGATGGGGCTTCGCCTGAGGAGTAGGGACATTGGCTATTTTTGTATTTGAAGTTAATGGTTCGCTTATGTTTATTGTATTTTATTTGATGTTGATTTGTAAACAAAAATCGTAATATGTTGACATATGGATTTTCAATACTTTTGTATTGTATTAAATCCTGGTACTTAGTTATTTGACTTAACCATTCTGCTGCGTATTGTTTATTGTACACGTGTTGCATTACACACACTCAGCATGTGTCGATGGGGTGCGTGACCGTGTCGTCATCATCTCGGCGTCTTAATTTCTGTGTCTGTCCGTACATGGAAGTTGGGGGCGCCACAGGTGGTATCAGAGCCACGGCTCTTGCTGACCAAAACTTTTCTTCAACGAGGACACATGGAACACATCATGAACTTCTTCAAAATACTCTGGCAAGGCAATTCTGTAAGCAACAGTCCCAACCTTCTCCAAAATCTGAAAAGGTCCAACATACCTTGGTTTAAGCTTTCCTCTTTTACCAAAGCGCTTAACGCCTCATGTAATAAAGTTCATGAGGTCGAATGTTATTCGAGTGGGATCCGGTGTTATAGATGTGGTCAGTCGGGGCATTTATATCGTGAGTGCCCTAACCAAGCTCAAAGAAGTCGAGGGGGCCGACGTGGTGGAGTAGCTAATCAGAGGCAAATGGTTCCAGCTTGAGTTTATTCAATGACCCCCGTAGACGTTGATTATGAGTTGCCAGCTACTTAGGATGCCGGTGTGATTCCAGGTATGCGTTTAATTTAATTTTTAGATTTGGTGTTTGGTGTAAATTATTTGCTTGAATTTTTGGGTGTATGTGTGCTTTAGGTAGAGTTCGGTTCTATGATTTTTATGCTTGTACTAAACAAATTCTGGTACTAGTTGACTTATTTATTATTATTCGCTGCGTATTTATTGTGCACTGTTTATTTGTTGCACATACTTGGCACTTGTCGTTGGGATGCGAGACCCGTGTTGTCATCATTCTGACGTCACGATTCCTATGTTGTTTTGTACGTAGGAGTCGAGGCGTTACACAGAGAATGTTGGCCCTTTATGCAAAGTCGCTAAGGCCTCAGGAGAACAACCACACGATAAAGGCCGTTGAAAGCGGCGGTGACAGGAAAGCCGTTGGCTAGCGCGGTTGTCAAGCATAGGTTGGACACTGGTGGGGTGGACCATAAAGCCCTATATGGCGAATCCTTAAGGCCAAACCCCCTCAAGTTGGCCAAAAAAAAGAAGAAGAATGAAATAGCGGAAGAAGAATGCATGAAGAGACAGAGTCGGATGTGGTCAACAAAAGGCAAATTATTAATCATCAACAACCGCAACATGTGGCCACAGAGTTACGGAGATCAGTTACAACATAAAGCGACTAAGTGCAATGGTACACAACCAAAGCTAGCAGGTACAATAGAAAGTGGGGAAGGTATCATCAAGTAAAATTGCATGGAGGTCCTAAGAGGATGACTACCTGACGAAGGCAAACGAATGTAACACGAATGGATGGGCGGGCAACTAGCGGGGTAGTCAGGAATTCATTAATTTCCTGTGGCAAATCCCCCAGGGCCAGCCAACAAAAGACAGAGGGAGAAGAAGAAGAAGAATAATAAGAAGAAGCAGAAGAAGACAATAGTAAACGATGAAGAAGAATGCGCAAAGACGAATGGTCGGGCACAACATGTAAGGTGATATCATTAATCATAATAATGACATCGGATCGGTTCAACTGGCTCGGACCGGTCCGGTCCGATTTTCCAGTTAAAATTTATACCTTTATCTGCTTGGAAAGAGCCTTGCAGCTTGCGGTAGAGGAAAGTCCACCTTCAATGAGAAGGATCGTTCCCAACGGAGTTACCACCAAGGGCGCTTGGAATTAGACCCTTCCCGAGAATAGCACCCGATCCCCCACACACAGGACCCTTAGGTTGCATCGAGGGTTCTGAAGAACATGAGTCCTCATCTGCTCTAAGCCATTGATATAACCAAGGTACCACCACAGACATATGACAACTCCTCCCACAGACTACGGATGGTAGCTTCATGAGCTTCTAAAACTTGCCTGGCCTTACCCTGGTTGGCCTCTAAGCCCGCCATTCACTTCCTTTCTCCAAGGCTTTCCTCTTATCCGTCAAAGCCTTGTTGGCACCCTTAAACTGCTTCGTTAACCTCTTGTTCATCCGGTCATCAGAATCCGACCGCTAGAGTAGCTCTCTGTTCTCAGCCTGCAGCCGCTCAAGCTCTAGCTGACAATTGTCAAGAGATCATTGCAACACCTCATTCGCCTCAGAAGCAAGCGAGGCCTCGATGCAAAGAGCGTCGACTTCTCCCTGGGATCTCGGCAAGTCAGCGAGGGCCTCCTCGACTTCTTCCTTCTGCTTCCGCTCCTTTGACACACAGTTTAAGGCTAACTGCGCAAGCGAGTGAAGTGCCCAATTCTCACTCATCACCTCTTCTTGGCTGTCCACGGTGAATGTGTAAGTAAAGATTTTACCCCTGCGAATGGCCTCTTTAGCCTACTCTCTACCTTGTGGATGCAGTCGGTTTGGCCTACTCTCGCCTTCCTCCTTTTTAGGAACCTCAGGTGTCATCGTCGCCTTGGCCAAAACGGTAGTCCCTGCCACTTTGACATCGTCGGTGGAGACAACCTCGACCATAGGAATGGCTTCTGCAACAATGCCTGAACCGATGACACGATGCGAAGAAGATTCACTATCATTGCCATCTTTTTGGGCGCCAGTGGTTTGGGCCGAATAACGAGCACCATTATAGATGGACCCCTGGGAGGAATGGGAATGTTATCAAAATTAGATTTGAAGGGGGAGATCCTCCGGGACTTTTTTCCTTTCCCCTCCACCGATGGACTGGGGGAGCGACTTCGGGCACGTGATAGGACCAAATATATTGGGAAGCCCACGTCAGAAAGCAAGTTGGTTGGGGGAGCCATATATCGATGAAGGCTATCCTTTGTCAGTAGAGCCTCCAAATAAACGTCGCCCGAATGTGCCTCTTCCTAAGCTTGAAAGACCTTGAGCCTGAGTGCCTCATTCGAGTTCGGGCTAGGGCGACGACCCTTAGCCCTATCCACAGTTTCCCATATAGGGTACACGTGGTACGGGCGCTTGATGGTCTACCCGACCGGGAACTCCCATCCATCGCCCGGCAAGAAGAAGAGTCGGTGACTATACCCCTTTACAATGGTATGCCACGCCTTCAACCGCACCAAATCCTAGATGGGCTAGAAGCCATAGAGGTATCGGCCTTTCCTCAAAATATTTTGGGTGAGGAGGAACTCGCGCGTTGTAAGGTCTGGGTAGTCTGACTCTGCCTCCTCCAACACACGGCGCTTAATGATGCAGCACGAAACAAGAATCCTCTACGAATTGGGAGGAAGCTAGGCAGGTGCTAGCTCGAAGAAGGCTAATACTTCTCGCACCGGTCGATAGAAGGGCAGCCTAAGGCCGTAGGAGAACATGGCAGGGTACACCACGATCTTGGTGCTGAAGCCCTCAGAGTCTACCACTTTTTCGGTAGGAGCGGGCACCACAAACTCTACTTTCGAAGGGACCTTAAAGGTCTCCTTCAACAACTCCTGTGTGGCAGGAGTCACCACCGATCACCATGAAAACCCGACAAACTCTTTTGGAGTGGCGCCACCCTGGCCGATAGTAGCTCGAGCATCGCTAGAGGACCCAACCAATCTAGAAGGGTGCAAGGATTTATTTGGAGCCATCAGAAGAGAAGTAAAGGAATTTTGAAGGGAAACTAGAAGAAAACAAAGGAATGAAGGAGTTTAACAGCAAGAAATGAACGTAGAGAATATAGTAAAAGAAAGAATAAGTGAAATGAACTGTCACCAGGGAGGAATGGGCCTTATATAGGTGAAATCGACGGTTGAACTCCTAAGGCAACATAACACCATGTGTCCCCCAAAGCACTAGAATCCCTCGATTGCCGTGACTTCAACAGAGTGTATCTACTAATACGAAGGAAGAATTCTCCTCGACCATGTCCGATGGGATTTGGCGGGGTAACTGTACGGGGATTTTCTCCACTTCACAATACCCAGTCTTAGGGTCACCAGGACCATACTTGGAGCAGAAATGGGTCAAGTGACTGACAGGACAGATCAGCTTGACATCGCTCGGCCACGTTTTGAACCTGGGAACTTGCATGGAATGCAGCGGAAAATGCAAAGAACCCTCGATTTGCTGACATGGGAATGCGGCTCACAAGGGATAAAAGCAAGTCCTGAAAACGATGCTGCATTAATGGCACCATTATCGAGCTACATGCCACATTGATGGTGCCGTCACAGTACCACTCTGCATTAAAAGACTCTAACAGCAAGAATAGTAGAAGGGGCACGAACTATATGAAGACAAACACAATCTGCACCTCCCTAGGCCCATGGTATAAATAGTAAGCCTTAGGTATGAGAAAACTCCCTGATCTCTAGATTCTTTCATTTATTTACAAACTTTCAAGAGAATTGACTAACTTTGGCATCATAGTCTCCTGGCCCCAAGGCCGCCCTCTCCTAGTTGTCTTTTTTCATATCTTTTGCAGGCCCAATTTTGAAGACCTGAGTTGTCAAAGCCTGGTCCAAAGGCCTGCGAAACACGACGTTAACACTTATGTTTCTATAAACTAGAGTCCATTTTGTACAGAAAACCTTGTAAAGATATTCGTATACTTACTGCAAGAAAAGCATTTTAATCACCATAATTTTTTGAGTTTGACACTCACAAACAATAACATAATTTAAGCCATTATGGATGAGCTAATAATGTCAATGAGATCCCTCATTTAGGAGTGAACCACAACACACAAAATGTTTCCTCCAATTTTAAATTTTGTGGATGAACTAGTTGTATCATCAGAATTCTCCTTTGAGAATAAAATTTGACATAGAAAGTGTTCTCTCCAACCTTAAATTATGTGGATGAACTAGTTGTATCACCAAAATTCTCTTTTGAGAGTAAACTCTAGTATATAAATTGTTCACCCCAACTTTACTTTGATGGATGAACTAGTAGTCTCATCAAAAGCTTCATTTAGGAGTAGATCTTGATACACAAATTGTTCACTCTAACTTTACTTTAATGAATGAACTACTAGTGTCATCAAAATCATCATTTGGGAGTAGATCTTGACACACAAATTGTTCACTCTAACTTTACTTTGATGGATAAACTAGTGATGTTATCAAAATCCTCATTTGGGAGTAGATCTTGACACAAATTGTTCACTCCAATTTTCCTTTAATGAATAAACTAGTAGTATCATCAAAATCCTCTTTTGGGAGTAGATCTTGACACACAAATTGTTCACTCTAACTTTACTTTAACTGATGAACTAGTAGTGTCATCAAAATCCTCCTTTGAGAGTAGATCTTGACACAAAACATTGTTCACTCTACCATATCCACCTTATTTTGGAGTTTAATAAGTTTTTACCAAAATTTAATAAAATCTTGTACCTTTGGGCAACCAACTTTTCTTTAATTTTTGTGTAAATCATTTGCCCCATATTGGATAAACAATTATATATGGCAAAATAACAATAATTTAAATAAGAGCAAAAAATAAATATTAAATAATTCATACATGTATTTAACAATAAGAACTTGCACATAAAAGAAAAATTAAATTTTAGATTTTTTAATAAATAATATTAAAATAAGAATATTATATTATATTTTAATCTGACTGGTCCAGTAAGCCCAGGCCAAAACCCAGTTCAAAAGGAGATAGGGGTCTGGTTAGACGATGGCCCTTGATTTGGTTGGGCCTACTGTACAGGCCCACTCGCTCAGTTTTTTTTTCTTTTTGTGTTGGCCCATATCCTTATTACAATTTATTCTTGGACTGGGCCAAAGCCCACAGCCCGGCCCACAACCCAAGCCCTTTACATTGAAAACCCTAGATAGATGCCTCATCCTTCTTCTTCATCCAAGGAGTGCCGCACAAGACTTTTTAAACTACCTTTGGTTTGGCACAACAATGGATGTTGTTGGCGAGGAGAAAATGGCATGGTGTCCTCAGCCTCCTCCCGCCGCCGATGTCCACATTCATTCACAGTTATCCTTTTTTTATTTATTTATTTGCTATAGTAACCACCGCGGCCACTGGGCTTTAAAGCCCTTTGCGGCGCTGTCGCAGAGGCATCACGGAGGAGGTTTTTAGCCTCCTCTCATTGCCAAACATCCCTCCTATTTTTGTACCAACTAAATCAAGGAAAAAAGAGGAAAACCAATATTGACAGTACCCATTCGGGGCTTCACAGCCCCTTACGCCGCCATACGTGTCGAATTATCGGCATGGTGACATCGACCACCTCATGCCGCACATTGCCGACCCACATGGCGGCCCCTTCCTTAAATCCCTTTAATTCCATCTCAGACATAATAAAAACAATAGCAAGCATGGTTCACAGTTAAATCCGAAACATGCATAATATCAATATGAAAACCTACAATTTTATATATGCAGAACCAAAACTACAATTTTATGAATAGGTGGGACATTCACGTAGAATTCCCAAACAGCTTGTGTTTTTTTCTTAGATTGAAAAGAAATAACGAATAGAGGCTAGAGCATATACAATATTTTATTGAGATCATAAAAAATCTATAATCTACAGCTTTGATACCACATGTTGAATATTTTAACGTGTACATTAATAATTGGATCTTCGATTTTCTATGATCTACGATAATAAAATAATAACAGTTAAAAAATGTATCTCTCTCCATTACAATTCGATGAAGAATCTGACTTGACTATGAGATAAGGATCACCCTAGCAACTTAGCTTTACAAGTGTCCCCCGATGGTTAGAGGCACAATGATGTTGTAGATGAGAACTTTTAATCCTTCAGTACTATTTATAGACTTCTGGCCATCAAGAAATCTAGGGACTTTGTGTCAAATTGGGATTAGATATATCGTTAATCTTATCTCATTGGAGTTAATCTTTTCCCATTGTGACTCATCAATTAAGTGATAAGTATTGAGCTATTCTAAACTTATCATGATATGGTGTGTAGGATATAGAGTTTAAATAAAACTATTTTAAAAAAAATAAATAAAGAGTACACTATTCAAGGTGAGACAATATGACAAGTGAATGGTGCCTGGAAGGGATATTTTCAATCCCATTAGACCGGGCCTAGACCAAGTCTAAGATGCCCAACAACTAGAATGTAACTGGCCCAACAAGTGATAAAGGAGGAAGTGGGCCCAGAGTCCACGAGGAAAGAAGGATGGGCATGGGAGATGGGACAATGCCTACTCTGACACAATCTTGTCTGAGTGGCCAGCAAGTATGCCACGCTACATTAAATGTATAGATATAGAGTGCAGACAAAAGAACCAATGGGAGGCACTGTTCCTAGCAAAATGACAAGGTAATGGCCGCACCCACCCACTTGCCACAAAGGCCGTGACCTAGGAGAGCCACGTCACATTAAATGTGAGGGCTTGGAACCCTGTACGGTAGACGAATGCCCCTGACACAGGAAATGAGCCCCACCTCAGTAGGAAGTATAAAATCTCAACCCCAGGTCAAAAACCCTCTCCCACGTACTCTTACATACAAAAAATCCCTTTAACGTTAAGTAGACTGACTTAGGTATCAGGGGTATCTCATCACCCCCAAGCCCTCACATTTCTGGTGTATAGGAATATCGAGCCCATTGACTGGTATGTGAAATACGTTGTTAACAGTGTCACCGTTTGTGGGATCTTTGTAAAATAACATGCCCTTCAAGTGTCGGCTACAAAGCTATCTCAAACAACTCGCGGACATGAAGAATCCTTAAGAAACATAGAATGAAGGTTTGTAGAAATGGAGGAGCATATGAAGAGAATGGAGGTGCGAAGATGGAGAATCTCTAGCAAGAGAATGAAGTCTTAAACAAAAGGAATGGCAGGTCGAGAGAAGGCATCGAGCCAAGTCAAGATGAACATGCCAAATCACGAAGCACCGGAGGAAT
This sequence comes from Pterocarya stenoptera, assembly GCA_003123785.1. Classification (NCBI taxonomy): domain Eukaryota; kingdom Viridiplantae; phylum Streptophyta; class Magnoliopsida; order Fagales; family Juglandaceae; genus Pterocarya; species Pterocarya stenoptera. The sequence goes on along the minus strand of QEOT01005719.1, from coordinate 104,190 downwards.
GAACGCCAACCAAGAAGAAAGGAGAAAGATGCACTACAAATTACGTAGCCTCATGGACAAGTATGAGGAGATGGTGAAAAGAATGAGAGTGTCGTCGTCGATTGACCAATTACTCACTACCACAGATTTGCCTACTGTGCGGAAGTGATGGCAGCACTGCTGCAACCGAAGTTCAAAGTTCTCCAAAAAGAGATTTATAATGGATCCAAGAACCCCCCTCAAACATCTAGAGACCTAAAGCCCATATGACTCTTCATGGGTTCCTCAGAGAAGTAACTTGTCGAGCGTTCCCACTGACGTTAAAAGGTGCAGTGAGAGGGTGGTTTAGACTGTTACACCCATGATGAGAAATATCTGGACTGATTTAATAAAGAGCGTATAGCTACGGATGACCAGAATGAGAAAATCACACTTGCGGCACTCTTATGTGGCATTTGGCCTCAGAACCCATTTATGAGAGAGTTGGCAAGAGAGACTCCCAAGACATTATGAGAGTTCATGGATATGACAGACAATTTCATCAACGCCAAAGACACTTTCAAGGTCCTAATAGCCCTAAGGAAGATCGAATTAGAACAAGCAGATAGAAATACCAATGTGTTAGGCCGGATGAAATCCTTAGAGAAACCTAAAAAGGGGTAGCACGTTTGGAGTTGAGAGGAGAACAAATCCTCTTGAAGACAAGGTGTTAGACACCAACGCTCTAGTTTGAATGTGCAAGAAGAAAGCAAATCAAACATTTGGGAAGTCGACCACTGCGATCGTGGAAGTCGATGCTTCTGTACCTTACCACTAGACTGAAAGCCACAACATTGTGTACTGCTACAGCCTAGGCAGTCTTATAAGCAAAGCCGGGGGTGGCCCTAAAGGTCGCGAAGGAGTGAGAGCCCCAAGAGGCCGAGAACGGCTCGAGAAGCCACTCATCATGCCCCTCGCTGAGCCCTAGCTCGCAGGAATAGCTCCTAGGTGAGATCCGCACCTAGTCGCCGGGGGGAGGGGTTCACTGACATCCCTAAGGAAGTCCGAGATGCACTTGCAAGATAGACCTGGCAGGTTTTCGTTGACGGGTTGTCTTGCCATACTGGAGAAGGAGTAGGGGTGCATACCACTATGGACTTTGGGGAAGAACACAACTACACTATTAAGCTCAGTTTTAAAACTACCAACAATGAAGCAGAATACAAAGCATTTCTGGCTGGGTTTTCAGTAGTTGAGATGTTGGGGGCCACAGAACTCGAAGTGAGAGTCGACTCCTAAGTAGTCGTCAACCAAGTCTTGAGAGAGTTCTCAGCGAAGGGTGAGAAACCAAAGAAATATCTATAGTTGGTATGAGAAAAACGCGGCTGTTTCCATTCTTTTTGTATCCAACAGGTGCCAAAAGGAGAGAACAAGAAGACTGAAAAGCTAGTGTGAACCACCTTGGAACAGGTGGATTCTGTCTTACTAGAATAGACGGTCGTCAGAACGATGGATGTACACGCCGTGGGAATCTAAATCTCGGAGGTAAGGCTGAGAATATTAGAAGGGGCCTTAGACGAGATAAAGTACCTAGATGTTAGGGAGCTCATTAACAAGAAAGCCTAATAAAATAATTTTCACAACTTAAAATATTACAAAATAATATTCTAAAACTTCCAAAATTCTAAAACAAGAGAAGCAATCATTAAATTAATTAAAATAATCCTTCATTAAAATACACTAAAATATGGGGTGTTACAATCTCCCCTCCTTAAAATAAATTCGTCCTCGAAATTGTAGGGTCAAACATCAATGTTAAAGACAGGCATGAGATGCGACTAAAAGTAGGCTTAAGAGACATACCGCCGATCATTCAAACAAATACGGGTATTGTTCCATCATATCTGCTTCTCTTTCCCAAGAGAAATCTTAAGCCAACAGATCACCCCAAGCTACCTTCTCCAAAGGTATCGACTTAGATCTCAATCTTTGCTCCTTCTAATTTACAATCTTCATCGGGGCAACCTCATAAATAAGGTCAGGCTGAAGTTGAATGCGTTCTGGGGCGATAAACGCGGCTCTTGCTAACCAAAACTTTTCTTCAATGAGGACACATGGAACACATCCTGAACTTTTCCAAAATACTCTGGCAAAGCAATTCTGTACGCAACAGCTCCAACCTTCTCCAAAATCTGAAAAGGTCCAACATACCTTGGGCTAAGTTTTTCCTCTCTTACCAAAGCGCTTAACGCCTTTCATAGGAGAGACTTTAAGGTAAACCCAATCACCTAGGATAAGTCCTTTCTCCTCGTGTCAGCATAATTTTTCTGACGACTTTGCGCTTTCGCATTTTATCTTTTATCACTCGAACTTGATCTATCATCTCTTTTATTAACTCGGGCCCAATTAATTTACTCTCACCAACTTAATCCCAACACAAAGGCGATCTGCACTTTCTCCCATACAACGTTTCATACTGAGCCACCTTAATGGAGGCATAGAAGCTATTATTATAAGAGGGTTCCATAAGCGGCAAATAATTTTTTCAGCTTCCCTGAAATTCCATGGCACAAGTTCGCAACATATCCTCAAGAGTCTGAATGGTACGCTTAGATTGACCGCCAGTTTGAGGTTAATATGCAGTACTAAACTTTAACTTAGTGCCTAAAACTGCCTGCAAACTCTTTCAAAAATGGGACGTGAACCGCGAGTTCCGATCCGACACAAAACTCTTGAGTACTCCGTGCAAACGCACTATCTCCTTAACATACCACCGAGTTAGCTCTTCCGAAGAGTCCGTATTATTGATAGGCAAGAAATGGGCACTCTTGGTCAACCGATCAACACTCCCCCAAACTGAGTTCTTTCCACTAGGAGTCTTCGGAGAAATCCATAGAAATGTCATCCCACTTCCACTTAGGAATAGGGAGAGGTTGAAGTTTGCCAACGGGTCTTTGATGCTCAGCCTTAACTTGCCGGCACGTGACACATTTCTCAATAAACATGGCAATATCCAACCTACTCGCACTAGTCTCCCAATGGCACATCATGATTAGTCCTAGAGCGGCCATGTAATCCAAGGTCTCTATATCCACAAAACCTTAATACAACGCCCAAGGAATCCCAATGATTAATAGCTCCATTTGATAATCTAAACTAACCTCTATTGACTCCTACGGTAAAACTTTCAAACCTTCGTTGTATACTACACTTTGGTAACCTAGTGGTCACTTCCAAAGTTAACCGTCAATAACGAAATTGCATAAACAATGATTAATCTCCAATCACAGGTATTTTCTCAAAATTTCAAGTCATCACTAATTCCTCAAAATTAGCACAAAATTTGAACTCCTAATTATAACCAAAATATCACGCTCCTATTGCGCACTCTGATATTCTCCACATGCCTAAAATTTATGTCCTCATAAAAATTAATACCATCGAGTACAAGGCTGCTCCATACCTACTAACCAGAAAACTCTTACCACAATTGGTGGAAATACCCTCTTTCCAAAATCATGAATTATCACACATATTACTCAATTAACTCCCGCTACTTTAAATAAGATCAATATTCCGTAAAAATACATCCACGATCATAGACGGAAAACCAATATTAATCAACTTCAGCATCGCAATTGAAAACAAGTAACATTACCACAAAATACACTCGTCTCATCTTAAGATAAGGAACATACCCTAAAAGGCTCGAATCCAACTTGGTCAACCAATAAGAACGCCTATCAACTTCTACCCGAAAGCTTAATATCTAAATTCTGAATATCATCTAATCTAGCGGTGACTAAACTCACTACAAACTACCATTGAGTTTACCAAAACCTTATCAAAACTTTCTTGGTAACTCCCCTACCTACTTCTACTCCTAGAAGCTAGTATTTGCATGACTAGATCCTTCAATAGCACATTACTATTAAATCTCAAGGCACGTCATACTGCTTAAACCTTCAATCAACCAAAACTATTGCACAACACCCATAGATCTTAATGTTTTATTAACTCACATACTTGATTATGCTATCCACCTTTGATGACTAAGCTTCAACTTTCAAGATTTATCATACACCATACATGACGACCCATCAATCTTTCTTTAAGTTAAATAACAATGTCCTTAATTCTCCCAACTGGACACTCAATTTCCAAAGGAAAGTATAGCCTCAAAAATTTAAATTCCTATGTGACCTCAAGTCACAATTAATTCCTTTAGGTAATCAAAACAATTATTGCCAATCATCATTCCATTGAGTAACCTGCTTCGACTGTACACTTCGATCAACTCACAAAAACTCTTGAACTTAATACTGTCGTAACGACTCCTTTACAACACCTACCAAAACCACTTCTTCCAAGCCAAAAAATGAGACTAGAACATGTACTTTCCTGAAGAAACATTTCCATATCAATAATTCAACTCTGATCAACCTCATTATAATGATCACAGACTAATCAGTCTCCAAAATAAATCAAGCTAGCACACCAAGCTCGAGGAATTAAAAACTTAAATCTTATTACAAATCAATCCTTCAAATCTGTAATTCTAAAACCTTAAACCAGATAAGAATCCTCAATATCGATGACCTTAAATCTAAAACACTCACCTTACAAAAATTGCAAAATTTTAAAACTCCAAATGATACCAAAGTGCTTAACTGAGTCGACAAAATCTTAAACTTCTAATTTAATTAGTCCCTCAAGTGCTTGTTGAACCTACCACCTTAGATCCCATAAACTTATTTCCTAAAAACTATAGGGCCACAAACCTTAGATAACTTCTCATAAATCTATCCTCGAAGTTCGTTGAACTTATGACCTCCTACTCCATAGACTCAACACTTAATTCTACGGAACTTAAGACCTCAAGTATTCTAGGTGAACTAAAGCTATTCCCACCTTAGCTACAACTTGAGTTCCTACTCCATAGAGTTCACTTAGACTATGTCGTTCCCTTCGAGTCTCAACGTTAAAACAAACCAATCAATAAGAGTTCAGGCCTACTATACTAAATGTTCATGCCTAACAAGGACATTCACGATCGTACCATTTTCTTGTCATAGCGTAGCCCTTAATCCACTTTTCAACTCAAACAGATTAAAATCTAATTATGGTAAAATAAATTAAAATACAACCAAATGCCATGAAATAAAATAGAATAAAACCAACCAAGTATAATAACATACAATAAATTAAAACATTTAAAGTAACATACCTCTAACAACATAAACCAAAACAAAACAAAATCTTCCAAATAAAATAAAATTCCATAAATAAAATAACATATGACAAAATGAATAAAACAATGAAGAAGTACACCATAAATAATTAAAAAAAATAAAATAAGCGACCATAAAATAAAACAATTAAAATAAACTAATAGAATAAAATAGATAAGCAACAAAGTAGTATACACTCAAATAAATAAAACTAAGAAGAACAACATACTTTAAATTAAATAATTTCAAATCCCAACTTTAAAACTTCTGGTACTGCACCTATGGGACATGTGGGTTTACCCAGAGCCGAACTGCTCTGACACCACCTGTGACGCCCTGACTCCCACGTACAAAACAACACGGGAATCGTGACATCAGGATGATGATAACACGGGTCACGCATCCCAATGACAAGTGCCAAGTGTGTGCTACAAGCAAACAGTGCACAAATAAATACGCAGTGGATAATATAAATAAGTCACTAGTACCAGAATTTTAGCTTAATACAAATATCTAAAAATAAAAGCGTTTAAAAACAATACCAATGTCCCAAAAATAATACAATAGTTGAAAAGACATAAACCTGAATGATCCCATATCACTCATTCGGCAAGGCCAACTCCTCAGGCTCAGCCTCCTCAAAACCTGCTTCATCAATATCAAAATCTACGGTACCAGAAAATGGTACCGCAGGTAAGTAAAACCCAAAATACTTCAAGACATAAATATATTAACACAATAAATACTATGCATGCACATGATGATCAAAACGCAAAACTCAAGAAAAACACAATTGCTTGAAAATTACAATTTTTTCACGCACGCTAAAAATCACCATTTGGCACAAATTAACATCCAGGAATAATTACATTAATTTCAATTTTATCCGTATGTACCATGGCCTCCCCTAGGGACCATCCACATACTCTGGCTTCTTTATTCACTCCACGGGTAACGGTCGTGCGAGTAATATACAACGAGTAATGCCTAGTTCCGCACCCACCGCATACATATCCAAGCATCCTCTGACCACCGCCAGCACGATGAGTCACAGAGTCGGATCGAAAGTGCTACCATCCCGTCCAAGTTCCGGGCAAAAGCCCTAGGGGACGACACTCAGTATATTCCGCTCCCGAGTGCCCAGAGGAGCTTCACCGAGATAATAACCCATCTCGACTTGGAGGTGATACACACACACACACCCGAAAAGCCTTTTTTACAATACATAATTTTCAAAAATACACACCCACGCATGCGTGCACAATGCCATGAAACCGACCAATTACCAAACAAAGCACAATATAAACAATGCACAAAAATACTCTGTCTCAATCCATCCACCCCCGAACTCCTCGGACTCAGTCCGGAAACCAACCAGATCACAATATATAAAACAGTTTATTGTAAAAATATAATTAAATCTTAAAAGTCTTTTGGAGAAATACTTACAGTGCTTGAAAATAATTTAGGAGGATCACGGAGGAACTGGAAGCACCAAAACAGCAACTCCACAGTATAAAAACACTGTGGCCGAAATACACAGTGTACCCAAATTCCAAAGGGGTCAAACAAAGACTTGGAACTGATAGGGTAGAGCCTATGGAGGGTGGTGAAGCTAATGGTATCGAAGGTTGGCAGTGGGTGGTGGCCGAAATGGTGGTTTAAGGCCACGAAGTTCAAATCGGAGTGGGTGTTTGTATGGGTGGCTCCGGCGACGGATCGGGGTCGAAAATGGATCGGTTAGAACGACAAGGGGCCGTGGTGAAAAGATGGTTGCCAATGGTGGCCAGATGGCGGTGGAACGGCGAAGAGAAGCCCGCGGCTTCTGATGGCTAACGGCGGCATTAGCCAGCCTGAAAATGGAGGGGTAGGGTCGCCGGCGCACGGTGAGTCGAATGGCACCGATGGTGTCGACCACGGCGGCCGGCAACGATGACAGGGAGGAGAAGACTAAAATGAACGTGGGAGAGGAGAGAGAGAGTCAGGCTGGAGGAGAGAGAAAACTAAAAGGGAGAGAGGATTCGGAAGAAAAAGAAGAAAAAGAAAAAGAAGAGAAAGAAAAGATGGGGAAAAGAAATGAGGTTCAATCCTCACAACTTTTGGGTTACAACTGATCCTCAAAATAACTATTTTTAAAATAGTAAATTAAATAAATCAATTTAAACTTAAAACTAGCTAAAGTACATTATTAAACTCCAACAATAACATCCTTTAAAAATAAAAAGGAATTAAATTGCAGAACACTAATTAAAATTAATCAAACGTAGTGAAATGCTTTAATAAAACAATAATAATTTTAAAACCCATAAATAAACCAATTTAGATTAAAGATCAATTTAAATCCAAAACATTAATTAACAATAAGAAAGCCTAATAAAATAATTTTCACTACTTAAAATATTATAAAATAATATTCTAACACTCCCAAAATTCTAAAACAAGAGAATCAATCATTAAATTAATTAAAATAATCATTCATTAAAATATACTAAAATACGTGGTGTTACAAAGACAAAGGAGAAGATAAAAAGAAGGGACAAAGAGGGGACAAGGAAAAAAAAAGTGTCAGAGAGAATAGAAGAAAGGGAGAAAAAAGAAGAGAAAAATGAGAAAGGAAGGAAAGCAAGTCAAGCACGCAAACAAGAAGTGGAATAAAGCTGCCATCCCTCACTACTCCTATGGCCAAGGGTAGGGATCAGACCGGACGAGAAAAGGGCTTCTTCGACTTCTTCTTTCTCTTTAGCTTCTTCAATCTTATGATGAGAGCTCCAGCGAGAATATATCCTCTAGTAAATAGATCTCTAACTTTCATTATATAGTGAGAAATGAGATACTGCAAAATACTCATGTTATAGTAGATTTCCTCTCCCCAAACGCCCGTGGACGTAGGCATTATATTGAATCATGCAAATCTGTGTCTAAGCTATTTTATTTTCCATTTATCGCTATGGATATACGCATTGACGCCATACAACCGCACTAGACTACTGTTGGGGGACTTCAGACAACACCGATCAAGGCCCAAGTCGTCTCAGTGGGTCAAGAATGACTCTTTCTCCCATTCCGGCCTGTTATCCGATTTTTCGACATTAACACCGAAAAACAAGCTCTGCCATCAATTTGTTAGATCTTGTAGACCCAAATAATTTCCCTCTCTCATTTCTCTACATTTCCCTAGACTTTATTTTTCCTTTTCCCATCTCTAAACGATAAGAGGTTCGATCTAGAGTCACAAACCCCTCTAACAAGAATGTTATATATGGTCGTGGGATACGTAAGCGTCGCGCAATCCTTTTAAAAAAGAATGAGGTCCACTATTAAAAAATTATTATTTTTTAAATGTGAATTCCGTATTTACTTACTTTTTTCAAAAAAATTATAGAACGCTTATGTATTTCTTGCCTGTAAATATCTTTTCTCAATCCAAAAACACTACTATCTTCAAGGTGACTTGTTTCCAACATCAGAAATTTTATTTTTAATTTAATTATATTTTGCTAAAATCATTATTCATTATTTGTTTATGTTGTCATTATTGGAGCAATACAGCAGCAGCCTTCGCTTTCCTTTTCCCCTCTCGTCTCGACGGATAAGAAAGTTTAACGAAAACACACCACCGACCGTATATCCACGGGAAGATAAGCTTCTTTCTCGCACCCGCACTCTCTCTCTCTCTCTCTCTCTCTCTTCAGAACAACAACAACATTTCGCGAGACACTCGTTTCTCAGTCCCATGGTACCTCTCCTCTCCTTTGAAACCCCGAGAGTCCCTCTCTTTTTTCTCAACTCCACCCCACATCGCCTTACACAATTTACTCGCTCAAAAACCCCACTACGCCGAACCCACTACCCCATTACGTCAGTCTCCCAAGACCCGTATCGCCTCCCCAACCAGAACCCTCCAAACCCACCTAAGTCCCAGCCCAGAACTCTCTTCCCCGGCGGCTTCAAGCGCCCCGAGATCAGAGTCCCCTGTCTCGTCCTTCAGTTGGATCCAGACGACGTCATTGGTCGACAGGATGCCTTGGATTTGATCGATAAGGCCGTGGCCAAGTGGGTACGGATTGTGCTGCTCAATGGCGGTGAAGGAAGTGGTGCTGGTAGGGTTTACGAGGCCGCTTGTTTGTTGAAATCGGTTGTTCGGGACCGCGCGTATTTGTTAATAGCGGAGCGAGTAGATGTCGCTGCAGCCGTTGGAGCTAGTGGGGTTGTACTATCTGATCAAGGTTGTTTTTATACGCCATATCTAATTTGTTTTTACCATTAATGAACGACAAAGCATTTAGTTTATCACGTACTCACTAAGTGGATGATCTTGTGCTCTGTTTATACGTAATATTCTTTACTGAAGCTTGAGGGCTGAATTCCTAATAACGTCACTACAACAAAAAATGAAGATCAATATAGGCTGCAGCTCCACACACTAACTTGACCGATTATGCTAACCAGAATTCATTCTTATATATATATTTGTTAAAAATATTTCACTCTGTAAGATACATTCTTTTGATAATTAAGCTATCCAAATAAAGTGTTTATTTCTGATCAGGATCATTTATTGTAGTATTTGGTACCTTGGTCCATGGTGAATCCCAATGTTTGGTCACAGTGTGCGTTAGTTTGATCTTTTATCTATTTTACCAGTTATGTTCCCTATTCAATACAATTTCATCTCAATATTAGAAATTGTACGATGCGGTAATTATACTATGCTTCTTTCTGTTACAGGTCTTCCTGCCATTGTGGCCAGAAACACAATGATCGATTCCAAGTCTGAATCGGTTGTTCTTCCTTTGGTAGCTAGGAAAGTGCAAACAGCAAATGCTGCGTTAAATGCGTCTTTTTCTGAAGGTGCTGATTTTCTTATATATGACATTGGCGGAGAGAAACATGTTGATATGGCTGAGAACTCTGTATTTGAGAATGTGAAGATACCAATTTTTGTCATCTTTTCTTTGCATGGAGAGGATGCATTATTGACTAAGGCATCGGATATGCTCAAATTGGGTGCTAGTGGCTTCGTGATCCCTTTGGAAGGTTTGGGGTTGTTTGATGCTGATGTTTTGAGGAAATTGTTTAACAATGCATACATGAATAAAAGAATGCAGGATGAAGTTGAAAGCTCTATTAAGCTCAAATTATTGAATGCGGATAATGGTGGTTATGGGGAAAAAAGAGTAGCTGGCTTTATTAAATTGGAAGATAGAGAAAAACAGTTCATAGAAACAGAGAGAACAGTTTTGCTCAAAGCAATAAATGTTATCCAGAAAGCTGCTCCTATGGTGATCATTTAATTAAAACATTTGGTAGTTGTGTTATTTTTCAGATGATTCTATATTTCATAAATATTTTATTTTGCACTCAATTCTGAAACTGGAAATATTGGTTTCGAATGACAGATGGAGGAGGTTTCACTTCTCATTGAAGCAGTTTCACAAATTGATCAGCCATTTTTGCTGGTTATAGTGGTAATTGTGTGCTGAACTTCAACAAATTCTGGTTCCAGGGATATACATTGGTATTAGCTCTAAATTTCATAATTTTCTTTTTAAAGTTGAAAGGGTGTATAATTTAAGCTGCCTTGGTTATTCCACATACATGTTTACATAAGAAAATATGTATAGGGATTGTTGAAATTAGTATATGCTACTGCTAATAATGGATTGCTTTTTTAGTACCTGTTCCGCTGCATTAAAACATAATAATTAAAGAATTAATGGATTGCTTTTTCCAAATTGAAGGAACTCAGTTCAAATGCAGGCTCAACTTGAGTAGGTGGATTCACACAAAGTATATCGTAGCATAATTTTTGTTTTGATTGGCACTGGGTGTTCAAGAACAAAGTCCCGACTAATCCCGGTGGTGCACAGGCCTTAGGCAAAGAGTTTCCTTCAAGTGCACCTCGGGTAATTCAAGAGAAAGTTCTCCTAGTCCGATGACCTTAGAAATTGTTTGCACCCAAGAGGATTTAAACCTCAGACCTGGAGGGAAGATACCACCAAGACCAAGGCCTTTATCATTTGAGCCAACCCCTAGGGGTTATCGTAGCATTATATCCTATATAGGATAATATGTTTTTTCAAATCACATGTCATCATGTCATATCAATTCTCATTGTTTACTAGCATCTCTGCTTTTCTTATTGAGCCTAGTGTTTGACTATGTATAAGATTCTAGTTGTCTTCTCATACTTGTCTATTTGTTTGTTTCATCAAGAGGAATCAACATTGAAAACAATATCTAAAAATAAGCTTTTTTTATTGCTTTGTATTTACCTTCTGGTTTTTCTAATAAACTTAATCACTTGAAAGAAATATACTTCTACGGTGGGAGCAAGGTTTTTAACAGCTGAGAAAAGAGCTGTTGTATAAAGACCGGTATAATTACTGTAGTGCATTCTAGCCATATAGTTTATCAGAATGTGGCTTAAGTTTTCTCTTGACAATTTCATATAACTTGATATTGATAGGGTGAATTTAACTCTGGCAAGTCAACGGTTATTAATGCACTTCTTGGAAGAAGATATCTAAAGGAGGGGGTTGTTCCTACAACTAATGAGATCACTTTTTTACGCTATTCTGAGTCGGGTTCTGTTCATGAACAACGTTGTGAAAGGCATCCGGATGGTCAATATACATGCTACCTCCCTGCTCCAATTCTTAAAGAAGTGAGTTGATTTTTCCTTGTTTACAGCTCATGATTTCTTCTGAGATATTCCAATATTACAATTAAAATATGAATATGTTTCCTTTAATTTTAACCTGATGCAACGAGCATTGAAGAGAAGCAAAGATAAGAATAAAGTATGTCACATTGTTGCAAAAATGAAGGATTCGCAGCATATGCTTCTTCAATAGTTTACCCTGCATTAACTCCATGGAAATAGATTTGAATACTGGCTTATTATAATAACTAGCCATGATGCATGGTGGACTAATTAATTTATCCCTTTCTAAATCAGATGGTTGTGGTTGACACACCTGGAACTAATGTGATTCTTCAGAGGCAACAACGCCTAACCGAGGAATTTGTACCCCGTGCAGATTTGGTTCTTTTTGTTATATCTGCTGATCGTCCTTTAACTGAAAGTGAGGTATGAATAGGCAGACTCATCAATTTGGCTGAGCTTGATATTATAGTTTTGTCCTCGAGAAAAAGAATGAATCTCTAATGCCTCAGGCTCTAGCTTGTATGCTCTTTGTATGCTCTTTGTATGCAAGTATGGTTGATTTTTCCTGGTCAAGCAGCAAAGCTTAATTTATGATGTGGAGAAGTCTGAGATTTAGGCTTCGCTTGGTTACACAGATCAGGATGAGATGAGATGAGAAATCTATGAATAGTAGTAAGAAAATTTGTGAATGGTAGTGAAATGGATTGAGTTAAGATGTTTTAGGAAATGAGTGGGAAAAAGTTGAATAAAAAAATTATAAAGTTAAAAGAGGGTTAAAATATAATTTTTTTAATATTATTTTTGTTTTGGGATTTGAAAATTTGAAAAAGTTGAATTATTTTTTGTGTTTTGTTTGAAAGTTTGAGAAAGCTGTAATGATTAGATGAAAAAGTTGAAAAGTTGAAAATTTTAAATTGAAAAATGTTTGTGTTTGAATGGTGTTTGGATGTTGAGATGAGATGAGATTGGATGAGATGGGTTGAAAGATTTGTGAAACCAAACTAGGCCTTGAAGTTGGACATATCTCTTTGTTAATCTTATCTTTTAAATGACAATACTTTTGTGTTGATACCTTTTTATTTTGAAAAAAGATTTTTTCTTGAGTTCGTAGTATTTGCAAGAAATCTCTTAGCAGGATGTGTTATCACCGAAATTGATTTCATTTTTACTTCTGTTATTATTTTTCAGGTTGGTTTTCTTCGTTATACTCAACAATGGAAGAAAAAAGTTGTGTTTGTCCTGAATAAGGCTGACCTCTATCAGACTGCCCAAGAGGTTTAATTATGCATTTTTTCAAATTGATTGTTGGTTTTACCTTCTATGATTTTCTTATAGTAAAAGTTTTAAATCTACTGGAGTTCCTTTATCATCTATCATTAGCTATTCTGCTCTCTTTAACTACTTACATGATTTGGTACAGCTTGAAGAAGCAATATCATTCATCAAGGAGAATACTCGGAAGTTGCTAAATACAGAGGATGTGACATTATATCCTGTCTCGGCACGATCTGCTCTTGAAGCAAAACTTTCATCTTCATTTGAGACTGAAAATAACCACGGTGATTTATTGGTGTTTGATTCCCAATGGGGAAGCAGGAGCTTCTATGAGTTTGAAAATTATTTATATAGTTTTTTGGATGGCTCAACAAATGCTGGAATGGAGAGAATGAAGCTTAAACTTGGAACACCCATTGGCATAGTAGAACGGCTACTTTCTGCTTGTGATACTCTTGTGCGAGAGGACTGCCTGGTTGCCAAGCAGGATTTGGCCTCAGTAAACAGTAGAGTTGCTAGCGTAAAAGAATATGCCTCAAAGATGGAAAGTGAGAGCTTGTCTTGGAGAAGGAAGGCTTTATCTCTAGTATGCACCCTTTCTTTAGGCAGAAGTAGTTTGGAAGTACTTGTTTTAGATTGTTTATGATCTGTATTGTATGAAATTGCAGATTGCGACTACAAAAGCACGTGTTCTGGAGCTTATTGAAGCTACTCTTCAACTGTCCAATCTTGATCTTGTTGCTTCATATGTTTTTAAAGCTGAAAAATCAGGAACAATGCCTGCCACAACAAGGTTTCAAAATGATCTGATTGGTCCCGCACTCTCAGATGCACAAGTGAGTAAATGGATTAGTGCAGAGTGTAATTTGTCTGTTTGTGTGAGATATTCTTCCATGAACCTGGTTTTCGGTCCTGAAATCGCAGTGTTCATGTGAGGGTTATGCCTGTGCTGCTTAAGTCTCAGAATGCATGAATATGAATTGCTTCTTCTTAATATTTACAATTTGTAGGTTTACTGAAGGTTTTTTTCCCTCTGCCTACAGTTCTTCTCATTAATTTTGTTACCATGTTTTCCATAGAGTAAGTCTGCATTGGTTCGTGAATTGATGTTTACTTGTGGTATTTTCTTGGTGTGTAGAAACTACTGGGAGAATATGTCACGTGGTTACAGTCGAGCAATGCTCAGGAAGGGAGTCTGTACAAGGATTCTTTTGAAAAAGAATGGCCTTCATATGTTTATCCAAACACGAAGGTGCATTTTGAGACCTATGAGTTGCTGAAAAAGTTGGATAGGATCAGCTTGAGTGTGATAGAGAACTTCAGTACTGGTGCTGCTTCCAAGTTGTTTGAGCAAGAAATCCGCGAAGTAGTGAGTTTGAAAGCCCTCAGGATAATGAGTAGCACTTATTTTTCTTCAGCAAGAAGATGGAATGTTGTGTTGTGGTCCTTGTAGTGCCCATCATTGAGTTATTCGTTTTAAACTCTAGAATGGACCCTTTTTAATTTATCCTCTGAAGTGGATGGCATCTGCATCTTTTGATAATAACATCAATGGTGAATTTGTTTGGAGGTTATATTGGATGTTATTCCTTCTTGGACACCCCAATAAGTGTTGTCATTAATATGCAGTACTTATTTGTTGGGACTTAATAGTGGAAGATTCTTATGTAATTTATTTTATTATGGTGAACTCAACCTGATGTGAAATATTCTCTCTTTGATGCCAGTTCTTAGGGACTTTTGGAGGACTGGGGGCAGCTGGTTTGTCTGCTTCACTTCTGACATCTGTTTTGCCAACTACTTTGGAGGATCTTCTCGCTCTTGGCCTTTGTTCCGCTGGCGGGTGATGCATCTTCTTCAATCTTACACTCTCTTTCTGCATCTCTTTGTAATTCGTTCTTTTCACCGAAGCCTTTATGTCACAAATCCATCAATTTATGGATAATGATAGGCTTTCTACTTCCTACTACCTATTTACTACTGTTTTTTATTTTTAAAATTTTATTTTTAAAATTTAAAATTTATTTTTTTACTTAATGGTTAATGAAGTGACTATTAGTGAAGTTATATATATATTTTTAATTTTTTCTTAATGATTAGGATGTTAAAAAAATACTTAAAAGAAAATAATAAAAAAATAAAAATTTCAAAACTAGAGTAGTAAAAGGGTGGTAGGAGGGTAGTGAGCCTATTATTATCCTCAATTTATTGGTAGTTCATGTGGGTGAGAATCCAGCTCTATGGCGTCATTCTGGATGAAGGAGGAAGATTTTATAGGACATCATTGTTCCAACTTTACATATATCATAGTTAGCTCACTGCTGCCAGGAATAGATTTGTAGTTATTTGATACTGTTTCTTAGCCAAAATTTTGTTAGCCGAGTTCTGGGATGTGTTTTTTTTTTTTGAAGGGATGTGTTTCAAGTTGAAGGGAAAGGAGTAGAAATGGAATCTTACAATATCTCCATCTCTCGTTGGCACTTTCATTCACAGACATGGAAACATTTATGCCTGTTGGACAAATTGGTTCCGGCTTATTCAGTATCTTCCTTTTAGTTTGGAGTGGGCAGGATGAGGGGATGATATCAGCCATTTACGGTTCTGGCTCCGTCACCTTGAATTAAATTAAACAGCGAGCTTGTAAATGGCGACATTATACAGCTAGCTGTTCAAATTTATATCCTGATGTGGAATACCTAATAACCCTTTGTTTTGTACTCTCTGCATTAGTGCTCCAATGTTGTTACTTCATCTCTCTCTCTCTCTCACTCACTCACTCACACGATAACACCATTTTATATCATTAAAAAAGAATCGAGTTTTACAAACTATAGTTTGCAGTATTTGACCAATCCTTCGTTTCTGTGATAGGTTATTAGCAATTTCAAACTTCCCAGCTCGCAGGCAAGGGATGATAGATAAGGTGAGAAGGGCTGCAGATGCCTTGGCCAGTGAACTTGATGAGGCCATGCAGAAGGATCTATTGGAAGCTACCAATAATATGGAAAGCTTTGTGAAAATCATTGCCCAGCCCTACCAAGATGATGCACAGCATAGACTAGACAAACTCTCAGAGATTCAGCAAGAATTGTCGGGAGTTGAGAAAGAAATTCAGAAACTAAATAGTGAAATTCAAAATCTTCATGTATCATGACATCAGAAAACTTTGCTGTCATCTGAGGCTTTCCTTCTTGGTAGTGAATGCTTCACGAGTTGTTTTGGGTAACAACCATTAAACATAACAATGTATCAGTAGAGTACCAAATTTTCATTTAATTTGGAGCATTCAACTCTGATTCATTCATGAGGGAAATGCTTTATGCTCTTACAGATTGAATGAGGTGTAATATGGGCAATGACCCGTACTCTTAAGCTTTTTATGTATTGTCCACAATGCAAACCCAAATTGATACGTGGTATCTAAGTTCAGATTTTAATTTGATTGCATTGAAGTACTACTATCTTAAGAAATGAATCCGTACAAATATGGAAGGAAAAGTTTAATATCTTCATTGAACTAAGGACAACATTAGTTATTTTTCCTCAAATCATATATTTATGTTCATTTTGCCTTGTTAGTAAATATTTATTTTCAAGTTTTGAAAGTGATTCTGACTTTGATTTTGGCCAAATTTTTGATAGGATTTTTGTTTATTTATGTATTTATTTCTTATACAATAATTTAGACTTTTCCATTTTTGGAAAAATCATTATAATTTTGAATTTTAAGTTCGACTTGTAGGCTTCATAGAATAATTTCAAATTTTACTATTAATCAATATTATTCAGAATTTTTTTTTGTGTTTTGGGCAAATCTCTTGTCTTTTCTGTATTAATCATCTGTTTAAACTAGCCGTTGGAATTAATCTAAATTTTGTCCAGCATCACAAGCTTGGAAATTAAAGTTTATTCACCTGTCTCCTTTATGTACATTAGTGGACCTTTACAAACATCTTTCTCCTTGAGTGGCACTTTAATGATCTATCAATGAATAGAAACCTCAGCATATGCTTGTCATCACAAGTTAGATAAGAATGAAGTTATGTTTAAGAACAGCATCAATGATAACAACAGCATTAACATCAGCACAATTCCATTACCTTTCTCTTTTAGATAACTAATCAGTTGCTATCCAGCAAAAGAAAAAAAAAAAAAAAATAGTTGTCATTTCGGGGGCAAAGGTGGGCAGCATGATAGGAAGAGGCCCTGCCCCTTTTCTAAGTTTGCTAGATGGTCTCACTTTTAAGCTGCATCAGGATAATGAGGTGATCTTCAATGATTTGAATTGATTTATGAATAATAGTATTTTGTAGTTCTCATTGAGATATAGTTAAATGTAAATAAGTTGAGATATGTGTTTGAATTATAAAGTAAGTTGAGATGAGTTTAACTTTATGAGAAGTTAAAAAAGTACTAAGTCTCATCAATGATTGATTGTAGATAAGTTGGGATCAGTTGAGTTGATTTGAACAACCAAACACATTAGTCTCTTTGCCCTTCACCTACTAATTTATTCAAATTGAGTCTGTAAATTAGGATGATCTCTTCCACGCGTTCCTAAGGAATAATGATTAGTTTTAAATTATGTTCCTTTTGTTGAGTACATGTGTATACAATATTGCTTCCTACGATCACTCTAAGAACATGCCTATTCATGTATAAGAACATGCCTACTCACAATAATCAAGGCTTAATGTATGCGTTATCGAATATCATGTCTCTCCCAACCCCAATTGATTTTAGTTGGATTGACAACTCGCGTACAGTCCAAAATACTCTTATTGTGAAGTGATTAAAACAAAAACAAAGTAAAAGGGAATTGGAAAGGAAATAAGATGGTTAGGGCTTGAGTGTATGCAAGAGGCACATATTCTTCTTTGCTTGCTACAAATTAGACCTCTGTTTTCTTGTACTCTTTGCTTGTTTGTTTTCGCAGATAATATGAGATAAAAGTTGAAAGTTGAATAAAATGTTATTAGAATATATTTCTTTAATATTATTTTTATTTTGGAATTTAAAAAAAATAAATTGTTTATTTTATTTTGTGTGACAAGCATTTGATATCTTTGGAGTATATGTGCATTAGGGTTGCTAAGCATTCTTTGTCATTCATGCTTTTCAAATTCTTATTTATTTTTCAAATTCATTCCTCGATCCTAATACTTGTAATCATTTTTGTCTCAAGAGTCTACCTTCCTAAATATTACGAACTCAAGGTTCAGTGCCTCAAAAGGATCTTATCTGCTTCTACTTCTCTTTTTAGCAGAAGTACTATATATAATTGCACAAGACAAATGTGTTTAACGGTACCAAAATGGAGGTCTTGGGTTCGAAACCCTCTCCCCAAATGTATCAAAAAAACCGTACCAAAAAATCTTCATTTTTGTTTTTATAATTTATACTATGAACAGAGAAAAAGATACACTATTGATCCTGTTAGGTAATCAGAGCTGTCGGTATGTTTTTCGCATTTGGTCAATGACCAGAAAAGAAAAGATTTGGTCAATAGAGAGGCGATGGCTATGGTCAAAAGCAGGATATGTTTGCTTTTCATCTGTTTTTGCTCTCAGGTCTCACTAGAAAACCAACCAAAATTGGTGCCATTTTAAGACTGCTAAGTTTGAATCTATGATTCCTTTTTTTTGGTCCCAAGTATTAAAATTTATCCAATAAGGGAGTTCTTTACAAAATATTACAGAGATATTGCAGAACTAGGCACATTAACAAGCACTACAGCAATAGCAGAGCTAAAGCCACACCTAAGATGGCACTAGCCATTTACAAACACAATGCAAAACGGGTTAACAGCAAGCTAATTGTGCTAAGACCAATTAGCAGACAGCACCGGGTGATCATTGGACAGCAACAAATCAAGGGCAGCATACAGAAAGACAGTCCACATTAATCAAAGACAGCAGCCACAACACCACAGCCAGTAACATATTGTCTTGCATGTTTGGATTTGAAGTTTTTCAAAATTAAAAAAATTTCCACTTTAAATTCTAACATATTTATATCTCAAAATTTTTTCTATTTCTTAAAAAAACTTTTCACTTTATCATTTGCCTATATTTTCTTGAAAAGAAAAATGTGATAACCAAATTGTTACGGAAGTTTAGCACCCAAAACATCTACTTTCCATTTTTACTGCTTTTGAATAAGGGAATTAAGGCATTGACTTGCCTTATTTTTATGTAATCAATTAGCTATGATTTTGGTAAGTTTAGGTGTTAATTTCATTTAGGTCCGAATAAGTCTTTTTAATTCTTTCCATATAAGTTATGGCTTAAAAGTTTGGAGAAGAGTATTATGAATGATATCAAAGAAATTATTATTCAAATTTGTGTTTGAAAGAGGTGGTTTCCTACCAAAACAAACCAACTTTTCTTCAATATTATTCACAATAGGTAGAGCACGTCGGGTTGATCCTACGTCTTTTCCTGTTAATTCACCAGTTACTCAATTGATCGCTCGTGCTCGTAACACAAATTAAATTTCACCAAAATTGTATTCCAACTCTTCAAATCACCTAGTGTAAGATAGAATATAAATAATTAAATTTACATCTTCTCATTAATTTAAACTTCTATATCAACTAATGATTTATCATTTCTACAAATTCTAATACAAAACATCTGTCAAGAGAATCAAACAATTTCTCATATTGTATTCCACTTTCACAAAATCTATTTTTAAAACTTCCAAAAAGTTATCAAAAACCCCAGAATGGAAACATGCCCGGCCCAATGTTTTTTCCTACATTACTTGGCAAGACGAGCAATCACCCGTCAGCAGCAAAGAAAGTACAGTTTCAACGCTTGGAGGTGCAGTTGGCTTATCCAAGAGTTGTATGTGCTGACTCAGCAAGTTTGTG
>QEOT01005719.1:44895-68512 GCA_003123785.1 Pterocarya stenoptera | reverse complement strand
AAATAGTAGTTATAAAATATTTAATCCAAAAACTTAATAAATAATATATAACATAGGAATTGATTACACTTAAATAGTAGTTATAAAATATTTAAGATGGAAACTTATAATATAATATATAACATAGGAATTGATTACACTTAGATTAATAAATAGTAGTTATAAAATATTTAATCCAAAAACTTATAACATAAGAATTATTAACACTTAAATTAATAATATAATATCACATGAAATATATATAATATTGGTGATTGGTAATGTAATTTTGCACATATATTTGCTTTGCTTTCAAATTTATGCCAATAATTGTAGGAGTTGGAGTGTTTTGGATTTTAGGGTTATTTTTATACGTACTTAAAGATACACCATCATGCGGGTTTTCGATCTTTTCATCATTTGTCTAACAAAATGATAAGTTATTCTATTCCCTATTAAATATTAACATATAATACACCTTTTTTTATTTAAGTTCTAATATATTTTTTTTTTGCAGAAAGAAGAAAGTCCTGCTGACTATGATCTAACCCAATTGTATGCAAAATCACATAACAATCGTGATGGTGTTTGGACCAATCCCGAAGCAGAGGCAAATTATGAAAGTTTAAATTTCTTTAATTCCATTGTGACTATAGTTTTGTTACTTATACTAACTAGTATGCTTTTGTTTTTGTAGGACAAGATGATATCTCTTAAAGAAGTTACTGCGGATCCATCTGATGCATCATCTGTCAACAATGCTCAGATCCTTTCTCAAGTTCTTGGATCACGTTCTGGATATTTGAGGGGTTTAGGACGTTGCGTTAAACCATCTTCAACATCATCATCCTCTTCTCGTGCTAGATTGAATGACGACAAAACTAAAGAATTGGAGGAAGCATCACTTGAGATAGAGCGATTGAGATCCAAGGAAAAAGAGTTGCTGACCAGATTAGATCAAGTAGCAAGTCTTGAGGCAAGATTAGAAGAGAACATGCAGAAGAGATTGGAGATGGAGGTACAAAAAGCTATGCTTCAGTTGTAGTCAATTATGTCACAAAATTCTACACCACCACCATAATTGTAAAAGTTATTTTTTTTTAGGGTTATTTCTATTATAAAGTTTCAAAACATTTGAATAATTGACATTTGAATTGTATTTTGTGTAATACTAATATGGTATTTTTATTTAATTTGGTTATGTTCTGTATGATTCATACCGTTCAAACGATAAATTACCATTTCTAAATCCATTTGAATAAACAAATACCCATTCGAACAAAAAATAACCCATTCGAACGAATAACGTGAAATACAGTTCGAACGGACGTAATTTGCATTCGAACAAAATTTATTGGTTCGAACACACACTCCTTTCGTTCGAACAGTATCAAATATTGTTATTTGTTCCATTCAAAATTTTATTTTGTTCGAATAGAAGGGTCGGTTCGAATGGAAAAATATTCCGTTTGAACACTCATTTCGTTCGAACAGTATCAAATATGGTCATTTGTTCGATTCAAAATTTTATTCCGTTCGAATGGACGTGTCGGTTCGAACAAAAAAATATTCCATTCGAACAAGATATTGAGACGAAATTAGTTCGTCTCAAAAAAAATTCTCCGTTCGAACGGTTTCGAATAATTTCGTCTCTAAAAGTGATTTTTGGAGAAATTTCATCTCCAAAAACATTTTGAAACAGCCTTTTAGAGACAAATTGGAGATAAAATTTTTTCGTCTCCAATTCTTTTTTGAGACAAAATTGTGATTTTTTGAGACAAAATTTTTTGTCTCAAAAAACCTTTTCTCTTGTAGTGAGTTGAAAGGAAACATCAACACTTAATTAGCACAGTTAGAGCTTTAATGTTTCAAGCTAATATCCCCTTGTCTTTTTGGACTGACTGTGTGTTAGTTGCTGCCCACATAATAAATAGAATCCCCACCCCACTTCTCAATAATAAAACACCTTATGAAATGTTATTTAACAAAATACCAAAATTTTCTCATTTAAAGGTTTTTGGCTGCCTTTGTTTTGCATCTACATTGCAACATCATAGACACAAATTCGATCCAAGAGCTACAAAATGTATCTTCCTTGGATATCCATCAGATATCAAAGGTTACAAAGTCATGGATCTCAAAAGCAATAAAATTTTCATTTCAAGGAATGTCATATTCCATGAAACTGTTTTCCCATTCAAATCAGTTCCCACAAATCCTCATACTCATTCCTTTTTGTTTCCTGCCTCAGAGGATTCATATAGTGCAGATTGCTCTTCAAAAATCCCATCTGTTAATACCAACCAAAGTGAATTATCAATTCTGTCTATTAATGACTCTATGCCAAACATTGATCCAAATATCTCTATGATTCATGATCAGTCCAATAATAGCCCAGACAGAAGAAAATCCTCTCGAGTTAGACAGAAACCTAGATTCTTGTAGGATTACTATTGCAATAATGTTTCTTCAAATGCAACTACACTCACTTCTTCTAATGATGGTTCTAAAGGTAAATCATATCCTATCTCATCCTTCTTATCTTCTAGTAGACTATCTCACTCTCATAAAGCCTTTCTTGCTTCAATTTCTAACTGTCCAGAACCTAAATCTTATAAAAAGGCTGCACAATTTCCTAAATGGCAAAAAGCTATGAAAAATGAACTTGAGGCTTTGGAGTTAAACAAAACTTGGAACCTTGTTACTCTACCTAAAAATAAACAGACTATTGGTTGTAAATGGGTATTTAGAGTCAAATATAAAGTTGATGGAAGCATAGAAAGGCACAAGGCCAGATTAGTGGCAAAGGGCTATAATCAACAAGAGGGTTTGGATTTTTTTGACACTTTTTCTCTTGTGGCAAAAGTGACTTCTATTAGACTATTACTTGCTGTGGCTGCAATTAAAAACTGGCATCTTCATCAATTAGATGTAAACAATGCATTCTTGCATGGTGATTTACAAGAAGAAGTTTACATGGAACTGCCCCCTGGAATGCCTAATGCAGAAAATAAGGTTTGTAGACTTTTGAAAAGCATTTATGGTCTCAAGTAGGCATCTCGAAAATGGTATGAAAAACGGTCCACTGCTCTCATTAGTTATGGTTTTACTCAAGGGAACTCTGATTGCTCTCTTTTTATTAAGAAATCTACAACATCATTTATGGCATTGCTAATTTATATTGATGATGTGTTGCTGGCCAGTGATAGCTTACAGGAGATTCAACTTTTAAAAGAGTTTTTACATGATCAATTTACCATAAAATATTTGGGGCCATTAAAATATTTCCTTGGCTTGGAAATAGCAAGATCCAAAGCAGGTATTTCCCTATGCCAAAGGAAATATGCATTGGATATTCTTCAAGACACGGGAACAATTGGTGCAAAGCCTGCTACGTTTCCAATGGAGACCAATTTAAAGCTGACAGCCACTGATTCTAGTTTGTATGAAGATCCATCAGCCTACAGAAGACTCATTGAAAGACTATTATACTTAACACTTACAAGACCAGACCTTGCATATTCAGTCCAAGTCCTAAGCCAATTCCTTGCTAAGCCTGCTGTGAGTCATCATCAAGCAGCAGTTAGAGTATTAAGATACTTGAAAGCCACTCCAGGTCAGGGATTGTTCTTTTCGGCATCATCAGAATTACAACTCAAGGCATTCTCAGATAGTGATTGGGCAGGGTGCATCGATACAAGGAGAAGTGTTACAGGATTTGCAGTGTTTCTTAGAAATTCATTAATCTTATGGAAGTCCAAAAAGTAAGTAACTATCAGTCGATCATCTACTGAAGCAGAATATCGAGCACTAGCAGCTACAACATGTGAAGTCCAATGGTTGGCTTATGCACTGCAGGATTTACAAATTCACCATTCCCAGCCAACATTGATGTATACTGATAGCAAGTCTGCAATGTCCATCGCCTCCAACCCAGTCCAGCATGAAAGAACCAAACACATCCAGATTGACTGTCATTTAGTTCGTGAAAAGTTATAGCAAAACCTCATCAAGTTATTCTACATTCCATCTCGACTACAGCTGGCAGACATCCTTACAAAACCACTTGGTTCTTTACCTTTTCACCATACTCTCCGCAAGATGAACATCCTAAATATCCATGCTCATCTTGAGGGGGGTCTTGGAGTATAGAATCAAAGATAGAAGATATGGAATTAAAGTCAAAATATAAAAAGGGCAAATTAGAGAATGAACATTGATAGTTATTTCTGTTATTAGTCATCTCTATTATTCACTTCTCATATCTGTATAAATACATGTAAAAGCACTTGTACCAGAATTCAATTTTCAGAAGTTTTAATGCAATACACGATAATCTTCATTTCTTCTCTCTGTTTTTCTAATCTTCCAGATTTTTAGTTTTATTTGTCAAGTTCTTAACAATAATGATCATTTAACATGTAGGAGTAGAGATCTTTGAATTTGAACATTAAATATTTCATGTGTTGAACTAATTTCTTAAACTCTTTAATTAAAAATAGAAACTTCTAATAAATTTAAAATCCCCCATGACCAGTAATTATGAACTAGTTCTATTGTTTCAAACCCTTTTGATCTATTATATTTTAAAACCAACAAAGTCTTTCAATAAATTTTATAAGTAAATATAGTTAAAACCAAGATTCAAATCTCCCATATGGTTCGAATTAAATAATTTTAGCTATCATGATCAAGTCTTCAAAAAGAGAGGCCGTTTGCATATAAATATATATATATATATAGATGCATATATGTATTTAATCTCGATTTTTTAAAATACTATATATTATAGGAAGAGAAAGGAAGAATTTGACGATCACCAATGTGTTATGTAGAAGGGGCATTGGGAAATGCTGGCTTTCTTCATCTTGTATGTACGATTGTTGAGGATATTATAACCCTCAACTTAGGATTAATTTTTTTAAAAGTATGAATTACTAGATTAGGATCAAATTCTTATAAATTGACATGGTTTAATGTTTTATATCACATATATAATATTTTAATAATAAGAGTTTTACAATATAATGTCATACTATATATATTTAATCCCATCAATTTGAAAAGTAGTTTTTTAGAATTATGTTTGCGAGCCAAGTATTTGTCTATAAATAACGATATATTCTTTTAGTTATCAAGGATAATTCATGAGTAAAAGGAAGATTTGGAATCTATTGAAGCAACTAAGACCATATTAAAGCTTAGGAATGAAATTAAAGATCAGAGAGTGAAATTATTATAAGTAACTACCTACCTTTCAGTCACTATGTGTATAATGTGGCAAGAAATTCTGGAATGGATAATAGAGCTGTTCAAACCTTTTTGTTATCCATAAGCCATAAGGGGATCATCCATATACATACTCGATCATGCCGTACGATTGAAGATGGAGGAATCCCATGATCACTTTATAAAGAATGTTTCAATTTCGACTTCTATGAATAGTATTAATACTACTATTACCATAAAAGTTTTCTGGTTTCAGCAAATCAATCATGATGCACCGTACATTAAAAAGAGGATGAAAAGCAACTTATAATAATGGCGAAAGTCCCCATGTAATTAAAAACCCTCTACACCAAAGTACACGGGAGAGTTCTACGTTAATAATGAAAAAGTATGGTAATGTTGCTGGCCGTCTAATTTCTAACAAGAACAAGTACTATATATTGGTCAAACCACCTCATGATCAAATAATGCAGCGGTTGGACGCTCTATTTCTTTTTTAACTAATAAAGATAGTGTAAATTATTAAAGGCAAAGAATTAAAAGGAGTACTTCGATTCAACAAAAGGTTCGGCCGACCAAACCACTTTCTCAAGAAACTATTCAATTATGATAGAGGCATATATACACACTAATTAGATGATGATCCACTACAACGGAAACCCTCTTTTGGATGAAATTTTTGGGATGAAAAAATTTCATCTCAAAAGAGAATTTCAAACAAAAAAATTTCGTTCCAAATTCTTCCCAAAAACTCTATTGCAAAAAACATTCTGGGACGAGAAAAAACTTTCGTCTTAGAAAATATCTTTTGGGACGAAATTTGCTTGAACTGTTTGAAGTTTGTTTGAACACAAACAAACTAGCATTTCATCCCTAAAAACCATTCAAACGGACAACTTTCATTCGAACATAGAATATTATTCGAACGATTACTTTATGAGGTTGGTATTCAAATACTTTAGTCACGTTCGAATGGGTTGAGAAACGTTCGAAGGGGATGGGAGGTTGTTCAAATATTAAAGACATGCTTATTCGAATAAGATTGATTTGCATTTGAATGTTGAGAGCGTATATGATTAGAAGGTATGCAATTACCACTCATAATCGAATTTTTCGAATAAGAAAGTTCCTAATTCGAACGATGTTCGAATAAGGGTGATGGAACGTTCAAATGAAGTGACTGTAGATGGTTTGGACGTATTACCTTTTCATTCGAACATAATAGGGTAATGTTATTTCTATTTGAATAGGAATGATTAACATTCGAATGCTTTGTTATACCCGTTCAAATGTGCGTTCGAAGATGTACGTGATCTGTTTGAATGTTTCAGTATATGGTTCAAACAATTTATGTCACAGTTTGAACATTGTTTTGGTCAAAATATCTACGTTCAAATAGAAGTGGTTCCTCCTAATAAAAAAAGGTACGCGTTCGAATGGGATGATGAATGGTAGTTCAAACTATTATGTTAACTTTATATGGTTCGAATAGTGATTTCAACATTCCGAACATAAAAAGGGAATGTATTAGAATAAATAAAGTCTCGTTCGATTAGTAGGCATTAAGCTTGAAATTCAAATATAATATATAATCCAACATTTGTTCATAAAAATGCTATAAAACTACAATCAAACTCTAAGTTAAGGCCATGATACAAAGTATTAAAAAAATTACAAAATGTGTGAAATGAAACTGAAGGCATAAAATGTTGGAACATCATCATATATATCTCTTGAAGCATTTCTTTGCTCTGAATGGCTTAGTCCCTTTGCAGCTCTTCTTGTTGCTGAATTTGTTTGACAAGACTAATACAATAAGAAGCAGAATTAGATTGACTAATATAATACATAAAAAAATGAATGGAATTAATATAATGAAATAATGCATTACTTTGTATGCCAGCTCCTCAGTATTGTGATGAAAGTTGTGTTCCATACAATAAATTTGGCTTATTCTTAAATGATGTTTCTATTTCCACCTGAGTAATTTAAAAAATCGATGTAAACATTCATATGCCAAAATTGCCAGGCCATCGTTTCTCAAACTTTATATACTGTCCACCCATTGTTATTGCATTTGTTGAGGTCCGAGAGACTGTTTAGTGAAGTAACATTGGAAGCCACACATTTCTTCAAGATAATTCTTCGTTCGAACATTTGCAAGACATGTGATAATACTTTAGATATTTTATATTTATGAGTGAGGAAGACTATACTTTAGATATTTACTTAAAAAAAAGGTGTAAATGATGATATTTTCTATGATAACAAGATTTATTTCTAGATTATCGTGTGGACATTTGGGAAGAATCAATTATCATAAATATAGTACTATGAATTAATGAGGGGGATTTTGAAATCTTAGTTCATTCCCCATTAGTAGTTTATTCATTTTTTAGATTAATTTGCTTCTTTATAATTTAGTTTAGTTCTCTTTATTTTGATTAGCTTTAGGGGTGTACAAAAAACTGAAAAATTGGTTGAATCGGACGGGACCAAACTGGTGTGTTCAGTCCGGTTTGTAATCGATCAGGTGCGGTACCAATTTTAATATTTTAAAAATTGGTTTAAATTGAACCAAACTAGTATATATATTTAAGTTTTTATATTATGTGTAAATTTTTATGTTATATTATATATTTTATATGCTAAATTGCTAATCAATATAACATAAAATTATAATCTTATTATTCAAGTCTGTTAATATTATAACTTAAAATTAATATTAACATTTGATGTAAGCTAGCCACTACTTGCCCAGAAAATGAGGTCCTTCTCTTTTTTCTTTGAGAGAGTAAGGTGTGTGTTTCTTTGTATTCATACAAAGAATTAGTCTCTCGGTGTGAACTGAGAGTTTTATTGATTGATAGGTTCTCTTTGTCCTTTCTTATACAAGATGGAAGAGAGTGATTTGTTCAAAAGATGGGAGGGGTTGCATTTGACAGAAGTGGAGAAGGAAATGTTGGTGTTACCAGATGAAGCTGTCAGGGAGTCTGAAGTTAGAGGAAAACACTACCTCTTATGTTTAATTGTCATTGAGAAGGGTGTTAACAGAGAGGCTTTCAAGAACACTATGTCACAAGTATGAAAATTGGCAGTTTTCTTTGGTGACTACAGGTTTCTTATTGAATCCCAATATCAATTGGATATGGACAAAATTTTGTTAGGGAGGCCTTGGTTTTTTGATAGAAGCATTGTTGCTATTAAAGAGTTTGATGGGAGCATTCCTTTGAATGAGATCTACTTCAATTTAGAACCTTTTTGGGTGCAAGTTCACAACCTTCCCTTATGTCGAATGAACAAAGAGGTAGGCATGAAGATTGGCTTAATTCTTGGTGAGGTGGTGGTTGATGATGTGGATGAGGAAGGCTAGGGTTGGGGTAAATGCCTACATGTTCAGGTTAAAGTTGATTTTTATAAGTCTCTTGGAAGGGGCAAGAGAATCACAGTGGCAGTTGGGGGGGGGGGGGGGAAGACAACTTGGCTCTCTTTCAAGTACGAATGATCACAATCATTTTGCTTCAAATGTGGTGTGATCAAGCACAAAGGGAGAGGCTGTTTTGTGCAAGCAAGTGAAGCTTAGGTAGAGGAAAAATCCCAATTGCAGTATGGTTCATGGCTTAGAGCTCTACTTATGAATTCAAACTGTTTGCAGTGAAGAGGTACGGTGGCAGGCTTGATTCAGGTCAACGGAATCAACATTAGTCCAGTAAGGAAGATGACTTGGAATATCATATTTTCAAAAAAAGAGAGGGAAATCAGGTTGAGGATTTTGAGGCACTTCTTGTTATGAGTCCTAAGGAGGTGGCTAGCTATTCAAATCTTGTATCTTATTGTGAGATACCCGAGAATGTAGGTGGAGATAAGGATAGAGATAAGAATCAAGTGGATAGAGATAAAGATATCATGGATAATTTATCTTTTGAACATAACAATCCTAATATCTCGGAAGAAAATCATGATCTGAGTTCAGTTGGTAACATAATTGAGGTGGTGGTGTAGGAAGAGTCAGTTTAGCAAGACAATGTTGATCTAACAAAAGTTTCTAGCAAAAGTGGGAGAAAAGTCCAGTGGAAAAGTAGAGCTAGAGGATCTTCAAGCTCTAGTATGATGAATACCAATATGGCTTTGGTTGGAAGGAAAAGGAAAGAGGTAAACATGTCTCAAGAAGTAGAGGTTCCAGTTTTAAAGAAGCTGAAGCCCGTGTAGTAGCAGGGAGTTGCTCATGGATAAGGAAATAGTGGTGGAGGCTGCATGGAAGCTCCACCACCAGAAATGAATTGCCTCAGTTGAAATTGTCGAGGGCTTGGGAACCCTCAGACAGTTCATGAACCTCACTTGTGGGTGAAAACTAAGAACCCACATTTTATTTTCCTCATGTAAACAAAATGTAGAAGGAATAAGGTGGAGTATGTGAGGAATAAGCTGGGGTTTAATTGTAGTGTTGTGGTGGACAGTAGGGGCTTGAGTGGAGGTCTAGCTTTACTTTGAAATAACACTATTTTTGTTAGCCTTAAGTTCTATTTACAACACCACATCTTTGTTACCTTTCCGATAGAAGAGTTAAATAAACAAGTGATGTTTATTGGGTTTTATGGTAATCCAAATCCTACCCTTAGAGATGAGAGTTGGAGACTGTTAAAAATGCTAAAACCGAAGGAGAAGTTTGCTTGGGTTTGTGTGGGAGATTTTAATGAAATCCTTCACCAACATGAGAAACAAGGAGCTGTACTCAGACCTTATCAGCAAATAGAAAATTTCAGGAGAGCTATGGAGGATTATGGATTGAGTGATATGGGGTTCAAAAGGTAGTAAGTATACTTGGTGTAACAGTAGGAAAGGTAAAATGTTCATTAAAGAGAGATTGGATAGGGCGATGAGGAATAAGTGTCTAGTTGACTTTGATGGCAATACTGTTTTCACTCTTGTTGCTCAAACTTCTGACTATTGCCCTTTGATGATTGAATTATGTAAGAACAATATGATGGTCTTAATAAAATTAAGCCTTTCAAATATGAGTTGAGCTAGGATAGAATGGAAGAATGTAAGAAGATAGTTGATGGTAGTCAAAAGAAATCTGGGTTGACTCAAGCAGGTTTGTAGCAGTCACAAAAGGGCTACAAAACTGTAAGGCTTCTCTTTTGCAATGGAGGAAAAATGATGCATTGAATGGAAGGGGACTTATCCTTAAAATGTTTGAAGAAATCTCGACGCTGCAAGCTACAAACATAGGAGGCCTCACATATTTCATAAAGCAGAGGCAAAAGGAAGTAGATAAGCTGTTGGAAAAAGATAACATCATGTGGAAACAACATGCTAAATAGAAATGGCTTCAAGATGGTGACAAAAATACCAAGTATTTTCATGCTTGTTCTAATCAAAGAAGAAGAACAAATGCTATTAAGGCCATTGAGAGAGATGATGGTTCTGTTGCTAGTACTTTAGAGGAAATTGTAGGATTATTTCTGCACTTTTATCAAGAGTTATTTTCTTCATCAAATCTTGATAATTTAGAAGAGTGCCTCAATCTGCTAAAACCTAAAATCATAGAAGAAATGAATTTGTTCTTAACCAAGGCCTTCTTAGCTGATGAAGTTAAAGAAGCACTGTTTCAGATGAATCCTTTTAGTTCACCAGGACCAGATGGGTTCCCTATAGGCTTTTATCAAAATCATTGGGAGACAATTGGTAAAGATGTATGTGGAGCTGTTTTGGAGTTCCTTACCTCAGATGGAGATATAGAACAACTTAATGAGACACATATTGTTCTTATTCCAAAAAAAAAAGAATGCTAGGAAGGTTGCTGATCTAGGCCTATATCTTTGTATAATGTGAGTTAGAAGATTATTTCAAAGGTAATGGCTAATAGATTGAAAGGATTCCTCCAAGAGGTTATTTCTCCCACTTTAAGTGTTTTTGTTCCTAGGAGATTGATCATGGATAATGTGATAGATGCTTATGAAGCTTTGCATACAATGGATAAAAAGTTTAAAGGTAGATTTGGATTTATGGCCTTAAAGCTTGATATGAATAAAACTTATGATAGGGTGGAGTGAGCTTTTCTAGAAACTGTGATGACCATGATGGGTTTCATTCAAAGTGGATAAGTTTGATTATGAGGTGTATTAATTCAGTTTCTTATTCTATTCTTACCAATGGGACACCTCAATCTTTTTTCAAAGCTACAAGGGGAATTAGGTAGGGTGATCCCCTTTCACCTTTGTTCAGAAGTTTTGAGTGCGTTACTTAATCGACCTGAGGAAAAAGAGTTATACCTAGTATCCCTATTTCCAGTGGAAAAATTTCAATTAACCATTTTTTTTTTCAGATGATAGCTTATTGTTTTGTAGAGCTAATGCAGTAGAATGGAGTCAATTGCTGAGATCCTAAGTCTCCATGAAAGTGCTTCTGGTCAAAGGTTAAACAAAGACAAGACTTCCATCCATTTTAGTAGGAATACAAAGGAAGTGACAAGAGCTATATCCTAAGTATAGTTGGGTTTAGAGCTTTAAACTCCCATGAGAAGTATCTTGGACTACCTGCCATCATAGGTAGGGCCAAAGGGAAAGCTTTCTGCAACATCTGGATAGAGTGAGAAGTAGTAAGCAACTGGAAGGTTAAGTTTCTAACACAAGCTGGCAAGGAGGTTTTATTAAAAGCAGTAGTTCAATCTTTGCCCACGTATTGCATGAGAGTTTTTAAACTTCCCCTTTCACTCCTCAAGGAAATCAACAGAATTATGAGTGAATTCTAGTGGAATCAGTAGCATAGTGAAGGGAAAATTCATTGGGATTCAGAGAACTGGAGAGCTTCAATGTGACTTTACTTGCTAAACAAGCCTATAGGTTACTACAAAGACCTGATTCTTTATCTACTAAGGTCTTAAAATTAAAGTACTTTCCTTAATCATATTTCTTTGATGTTAAATTTGGCTCTAACCCTTCCTACATACAGGGAGTATAATTGTAGCTGAGGGGTGGTAGAGGAAGGGTCCCTGTGGAGGGTTGGGAATGGATAGATAATTAGAATTTGGAAAGATAGATGGATCCCCAAACCATCATCTTTTCGAGTTCAATCCTGTACAAGTACTAAGCACTGATGATTATGTATCCAAGCTTATTGATTCAGATCAGAAGTGTTGGAATGTCTCAATGGTAGATTCTATATTCTTGAGTGAAGAAGCTGAGTTATTCCTGTAAGCTCTTATAACTGTCCAGACAGACTCATGTGGAGATGTTTAAAAACTGGTACGTTCTCTATTAAGAGTGCATACCATCCGCATAAGGAATTGGTGGAAAGGACTAAAGGGCAGGGGTCAAGCTCTAATTCTCAGAAAGGTGTTTGGTACAAGCTATGAAAACTGCACATTCCTAATGCAGCTAAGCTTTTTTCTTGGAGAGCTTGTTTATAATCTCTACCTACAAGGGCAAATCTTTTTGAAAAAAAGTGGTGGAAAACTCCAACTGTCTTATATGCTTGAGTGAAATAGAAACAATTATTCATGTCTTATGAGATTATAGTGCAGCTAAAGATGTTTGGGGTGCTTCCTCTAAGCAAATTCAGAAATGTGGGTTTTCTGGTATTGATTTTATGCAATTATTTGCTGGTACGATGGAATTGTTAGAGTAGGAGGCTTTGGAGGAATTTGTTATGACAGCAACAAAGATTTGGTAGAGAAGAAACTCTTTCATCTTTCAAGATAAGTTTGCTCACCCAAATATGGTAGTGAAGTAGGCTAAAGAATTGATATCAGTATATCAAGAGTGCTAGCTTACAAAAGAGTTTTCCAGGTCTGATATAGGAAGGATCCAGTCTAGATGGGAACCTCCTCCTTTGGGATTTTACAAAGTAAATTGGAATACTGAAACCAGAGAAGAGGATGAAAGAGTAGGAATTGGAATTGTCATAAGGGATTTTGAGGGTATGGTGCTGGCATCTAGGACTATGTAGAGAACAATGTTTACTGATTCCTTCTCAACCGAGTGTCAAGGAGCTTTGCAAACCATAAATTTTGCTAAAGGGATAGGGTTGAGGAGGATAATATTGGAAGGGGATGCTTTGCAAGTTGTTCATAGCCTTAAACTTGATAGTTCACAGTTCCATAGTGCAAGTGTATTAATTTGGGATGCTAAAGTACTGTTAGCTCTTTTTGATCATTGGATGTTATTCATGTGAAAAGGGATGTCAATGTGGTAGCACATATTTTGGCTAAGTATGCTTTAGAGAGTGAAGAGGATGATATTAGAATGGAGGGGAGTCATTCATGTATTTTGCCTTTCCTTTGATGATTATTAATGAAATTCACTATGTTTCCTTTAAAAAAAAAAAAAAAAAGGTAAGGCACTACTTATACTTGTATAATTAGACACTAATTATACTATTTTAATATTATTATTCAAGTTTATTAATCTCACTAATAAGTTAGACATTACTTATACTATACTAGTATAACTGAACATTAATGAATTTGCTGATGATATTGTATGCTGATGATATTGTTATATTTGCTAATGGTGGGAAAAGATCCATAAAAGGTTTAATGGAGGTTTTGAATAAATATGAGGCTTGGACATGTCAAGTCCTTAGTAAAGAGAAGAGTGCTATTTTCTTTTCTAAGAAAATTACCATTTCCAGGAAAAATTCTCTCCTTTGTCTCACTGGTTTTTTTGAGGGTTTGTTCCCTTTTAAGTACTTGGGGGTGCCTATAATGGATGGTAGGTTGAAGGCTTGTGACTTTGGGGATCTGATGGGTAAAGTGAATAAGAAGATTGTGGGTTGGAAAATGAAAATGCTCTCTGTTGGTGGTAGAACTATCATTTTGCATCATGTTTTATCTAGTATGGCCACCCATCTTCTTGCTGTTTTATATGTCCCTAAAGTGGTTATTCATAGATTGAATAAGCTTCCGAGCTCCTTTTTTTGGGGTGATTATGATGGTGAGGGTCGTAGGAAATGGATTTCTTGGAAGCACATTTGCACTCCCACTGATGAAGGTGGTTTGGGTATTAGGGATTTTGGCGATGTTCAGAAAGCTTTACATATGAAACTTGCTTGGAAGCTTATTCAAGGCAACTCTCTTTGGGTGGATTTTTTCAGAGGCAAATATGTTAAGGGGACTCATCTATCTCTTCTTAAGCCTACGAGAGGGATCCGGTTTTGGAAATCAATTATTCGTAGTATTCCAGAGGTTTTAAATAGCTCCAAATGGGTTGTGAAAGAGGGCAACATCTCTTTTTGGTATGATAATTGGGCTGAGGGAGGCCCTCTTGTTGGTCAATTTTCTATGATTGATCAACCTTCGATTAAGATAAAAGATTGTCGTATTGAAAATGGGTGGGATTTTTCTCTTCTGAATAGTTTGGTGGGCCATCAGAAAGCTACATATTTGTATGATTTTCTTGCTCGTCGGAAGGGGGGTCAAGATGTGCTTGTTTGGTTAAATGATAAGGAGGGCAAGTTTACTACCAAGAGTGCTTGGGACTGTATAAGGGTTCGTTCGCCTTCTTTACCTTGGGAACAATGGATTTGGCATACTAATCTCCCTAAGAAAATTTTCATTATGATGTGGAAGGCTGTTAACAATTGCTTTAATGTTGATGAGAAGATTAAATTGGTCGGTATTCCGATGGTTTCTAAATGTAATTGTTGTCAAGAATGTCATCTTGAGGATTTGAATCATGTGCTCTGTATGGGGGATTTCTCTAGACAAGTTTGGCATTTAGCGGCTTGTCAGTTAGGGGTTCATATGGCTCATTTCCACAATTAGAAGGAACAAACTAATTTTTGGTTTCGCCGTGCTGGTAAGTCTTCCCAGGTGAGAATTCTTTTTGGTCTTCTTCCTTCTATTATATCCTGGAAACTATGGGAGAGGCGTTGTAAAGTGAGGTATGAAGACAAAGTTTATCCGATAGAGTTGGTTTGGCATGCTATTAAATTATGGCTCCGTCGTATTATGGATCAGGTTATGAAAGTTTCTTTAGTGTCTACCCAGGATGTTGATTTTTTGAATAGGTTAGATATCCCGGTTCTGGTTCTTAAGCCTAAGAGGGTTCAAGTGGTTAGATGGACTTACCCTCACCAGAGTTGGGTTAAACTTAATACTGATGGTAGTAGTTTTTGGAATCCTGGCCCTTCTGGTGCGGGGGGAGTTATTCGGGATGAGACTGGCAGGTTACTTGGGGCCTACTCTTTTTACCTGGGTCAGGGTACTAATAATTTTGCAGAAATTAGAAGCTTATTGGAAGGTGTCCGTAGGTGTCTCACTCTTGGGTTTTATCGGGTTCAAATAGAGACGGATTCTCAATTGTTTGTTAATTGGTTGACTAAGATTGATTGTCATATCTGATATTTAGAAGATTTCTGGGATGATTTACATGATTACTTAAATTGCCTAGATTATACTGTGAGTCATATTTTTCGAGAAGGAAATGCTGTGGCTGATTTTCTTGCTAAGTGTGGTGCTGAGGGCTTGAACTTTGAATGGTCTGAAGATTATATGATGCCTAGTCAGTTAAGAGGTTTGCTTCGCAGGGATAAATTGGGTCTGCCTTATTTGAGGGTCTTTTAAGGTTTGTGCCTGGTAAATTTACTTTTGGTTTGTTCTTGTTTTGTTTTCCTTGCAGGTTGCCATATGTTTGCTTATTTTTTGGTTATTTGTTTTTTTTTTCTTTTGGAATTGTATTTGGATGATTTGGTTATTAAGGTTTTTGATGTCTGGGTTTTGGTTTTAATTATATGTATCCCCCAGGAGTCGGATTGTAACCACTATTTTCCTCCGCCACAAGTGAGGGCAATCAATAAAATTGGAGTACCATACTCTTCTTAAAAAAAAAAAAAAAAAAACTGAACATTAATGAATTAGTAATTAATAATAATAAATACTATATTCAAACAATTAAGTTTAGTATTGAAAAAATTATAATATTAAACTTATATAGTGCCATACGTGTAAATGGTAAACTGCTAAATCAGACCGGACCAAACCGAAGCCAAAAAATAAAAAATTTTGGTTTCGGTGATGAATCGGTCTGTATCTATTCTTAAATTTTCAAAACCGGTGTATACCGATTTGGTTCTAAAATTTGTACAAGCTAAACCAAACCGAACCGGTTACACTCCTAATTAGCTTATTAAATTAATTATTTCTTGTTTTTATTCATTAATTGCTTAGTTTTTAAATTCTTATTTTATGTTAGAACTCATTTTTCTGAACTAGATTAGAATTTATTTAGTTTATATTTGATTGGTTTCCTTTGTTTTTACAGGTCCATGTCGGTTCAACCTCGTTCTTACTAAACTAATATTTTGGTATGGTTCGTGCACTTGCGAGTATAATTAAAATTTCACAACAACAGGAAGTTGGTATAGATCTATTATTAGCTGCCTTGTAAAGTTATAAAATGGATAATAAGTTTATACAAGATTCTAGTCTTTCAGAGAACAAACACATATATTATGAATGAATCAGAGTATGGTTTGTTGGTTATGAATAAATAGATTTATTACTAAGGTTATAATTATGATAAAAACACATCTTAAATACATTCTATCATAACTCATGCAACTGAAACACAATCTCGTAGACCTTGAGGTATTACAAGAGGCGTTGGCCTAGACAAGGTGCGCAAGACGAGAAAAATTAAAGTTAAATTTGATGAAGACCACACTGGTGTCAGGGGAGATCCAGCGACTTTGCTAGCATTGTATGTTGGCTTTGCTAGCATCATACATCGGTCCAAAGTTCCTCAAGATGTTAAGAAGCATATAAAGAAGTATTGTTTGGTAAGTAAAAACGTATTTTTTTTTTCAGTAGTAAACATAGTGTCGTGTATGATGTATAACTTGTTTATTAATTTTATTGTAATATTTAAGGATGGATTTGGACATAATTTTGAGAGACGGGGGTTGCACCTGATCATTGATGAACTGATGAATAATGCATACCACAAGCATAAGGCTTGATACCACAAGCACTACCAAAAATTTGAAAATTCTGAGGCACATTAGAATCCTATTCAAGGCATGCAGCCAGACGGGTGGAAAAACTATGTGATGATATGTATGAGGAGCCATCATATCAGCTAAATGCATAATTTCAAGGTTATACTATATTAACTTTTCCTTATGTAATATCGAATTATAATTTTGCTATATTTTGTAGGAGAGGAGTCGTGTAAATAAAATAAAGAGATCAAACCTGAAGATCTATCATCATGCTAGATCGAGTTCTTTTCATTGTCTCTCTAAGAAACTGGTAAAACCGAGTTAATTTATTTTTCATTATCTTAACTTACCAGTTTGGAATCCATACCTTGACAACATTATATGTTAAATCACATACTAATCGTGATGGGGAATGGACTAGTCCTGAAGCAGAAGAAAACTATGTAATATTTGGCACACTTAGTGAAGTGAAGCAGTAGTATTAACTACGTATTTATCTCATAGCTCTTGGTTAATATTACTTTTTCTTGTGTAGGATAAGATGATCGTACTCCGCAACTAATATGCTTCTCAGCGAGCAACGTTGAGATTTTTTTCCAAATTTTAGGACCTTGTTCTCGATATCTGAATGGTCTAAGGGGGTGTATAAGACCTTCTGCATCTTCTTTGGGATCATAGAGCAGATTAAGTAACTCTATTAGGACTTAGATGAAGCAAGACTGGAGATCGAGCATTTAAGATCAAGGCAGAGAGAAATGGAGGAGGAGACCGCATTGTCGAATTAAGTTGTTTTGGGATGTGATTAAGGCAGCGAGAACAAGAAGAGTTGCAGAGGGAGTTAACAATTCAACACCAATAAATGCTTCATGAGATGTAGATGATGATGTGTAAACAATTTTTGCCTCCACCATCGCAGGAATCTTTTCATATATGAGACTAATATTTTGTTACCGTTTATCTACGTGGTTTGATAACAATCTAGAAAATTGTGTTGTTATAGATAATTTAGTCAATAGATTTGAATAGTTGAATCAGATTTATTTACAACGATTATAATCTTCTTTATTACAATTTAAAAATATATGAATTTGAATAGTTTAATGAGATTTATAATAGTTAGTTTGATAGATATTAAGTACTATAAATAGAATAGATATATTTATAATGTACTAGAACTTATATTAGATAGCTTTAGTTTATATAATAAGTTAACTAATTCATGTAGATTAATAAATTAGTTAATAATTTCAGGTACATAAATTAGATAAATGAGATTTATGTTATGCTGTTAAAACATTAATTATATACTATTCGAACACTATTGAGAATGTTCAAACTCTAAGTATGCCGTTCGAACATTTCCTTTCAAAAGTTTGAATAACACATTATTTGTTCAAAGGAAAACCAATGTGAATAAATACTCGAATCCTTCCCTTCGTTGACACATATTGTTCAAACATCAAAACCCTATTTCTCAAGCCTATTCGAATAGCCAACCACCCAAGTCCACAGTCTTCGCCACTACTGCCATCACACAATTTCCTAGCTGTCACAAGGTACGTCTTCTTCGTTTATATAAACTATTGATTGTGAGTTTTTTTGAATGGGGTTCGGATCCTGTTTGTGGATCTGAACCCCATTCTTGCATTTTCTGACCACCTCACACGGTGGATGGCCGTATGAATTGAGTGAGTGAGTTTACGAACTCACTCCCATAAAGATTTAGGGAGAAGACCCATCAATCTTGAAGATTTATGGGTTTTAGTTTTGAGAACAAATTCACTCAGCCATTGATGTCTTCTCAAGTCTCTCGTTTGAACACCATTGATGTCTTATAGTTGCTAAGCAATATAACTATCCTATTCGAACACTAAATAGTATTGTTCAAACTATTACTTAATGTTTGAATCTTAGTTCGAACATAAACTCTATCCATTCAAACCATATCAGTTGGTTCGGACCCCATCATTCCCCACTCTGACTACTTATATTGTTCGAACAATGTCAAGTTTCATTTGAACACTGATACTCACCAAATAATGCTTCCAGGCTTAAAAGCATGTTTAAATGCAAAGGGAGCTTCCAAGGTCATCTCCACAGGGACAACTTTATCAACGCAATCAATCAAGCAAAAGTTCAAATGTAATGTAGCAGAAAAAGAATATATATAAACAGAGTTTTCTTTGTTGAGTGAATTTGGGGTTATTTACTGAGAAAATGTAGGATGAATTTGTGATTTGTCATCAGAAATGAGGGATTGTAATTATTCTAGAAATATTATTTCCAATTAACATAAAAAACCTAGATTTGCAACTTTTAATTCTCGAAAAGTGGGTTGATAAACAAAAGCAAATAACACAAAAAATAGTTTTAAAGCTTAAGAACCGAGACTGTAATTGTTAAGAAAATAAACACTAGGGTTAGAGGGTTTGGGTTTCCTTGACCATCGAGTTGTTGGTCACAGGGTGCATTTGCTTGTGTCAAACTAGTCAAGATATTAACACTTAAACCCAAACAAACATTCATTCTCAGATTACAACACCAGTAAGAAAAATAAATCCCTCATTATATTAATCATCCCTTCCATTTCAAGACTCTTAGGTTGAGGGATCCTTGATTATTCCAAGGTCCTGTTGTGCCATGAGTCTACAACAAAAGATCATTTCAAAACCAATAGTGAATTGTGAATGAAAATATAGAGACAAATTCAAGCTAAGTATCACAGCAACAAATAACATTCAAAAAGGGAGAAGAAAACCCCGTTCCTTGCAACCCTAGTTGCAGAAATTAGCCTTGAATCATCCTATAAATGATGATTCCAAGACTCTGTCCAAGCCCAAACAGAACAATGTTTGTAGTGAAAACAGAATAAAATGAAGAAAACTAAAACTGATGCAAAAAAAATGATCCCCTTCATCCTCGCTCCTTGGCTCCTTTTATCCCCTCTTTCCTTCATCTCTCTTTCTCTCTCTTCTAACTATCATTTTTCCCTTTCTCAATTCTGCCTCTGGAAGAACACACTTTCTCAAGATTTCCCCTGATAACCCTTCGGCTTTTCCCCTTCGATAGGTGCAGAAAGTGGTAGAATGTTCTCATGTAATGAGGCCTGGTTGGGGTTAAGCTTCATGATAGAGTTGGGCTTCGGCACCTACATGTTTAAACCATTTGTTAGCCCATGAAATATGTAAGCAAATAATGAAATATAACTCCTAAACTAACAGCTCATGAGACAAGGTCCATTTTCTCAGAATATAACATTTAATCTCACTTATACAACTATCAGCCTCCAACTAACTCACTTTAACCAGGAATTTTAATCAAAATATCTTGACAATCAAACACCAACCCGAATACGTGATCGGGAAGAATTTTTGTTCACATAAAGCTTATTGTTCAAACTAAGACTACATTCGTTTGAATAGAAACTTGAATAAGTGTTCAAGTTACATTTTGTTTACGTACTGCTTCTTGTTTGAACATAGTTTACATTACTTTGAACCTCAACCTAAATACATATTCTACTTCCTGCTTTCGTTTCACATACTTCTTGTTGTTTGAACAAAGTTTACATTTGTTCAACAACAACCAAAATACGTAGTTCAACTTACATAAATCTCACATACTACTTGTTGTTCGAACGAAGTTTATATCAGTTCGAACACTAACCTGAGTTTCAATTCTAATACAATGGGAATTCTGTCACTTGTTCGAAAGACATTCCCTTCCATTCCAAAACAAATTAGAATATAAAAGCTACTTAAAAACAGTGTATCATAATGATTAGACTATTTATTGATTTAAATGATCGTTTTTTTAATCTACAGATTTTGTACATGATGCCTACTTTTGAATCGAAACGTGCTAGGTCATAAGAGGGAACATTGTTGACTTCACTGAACCGGCCTCCTAGACCTATACTTATCGAGAAGGTTGTTAAGCTCAGTGACTTCAATGACATAATTTGGAAGGGCATGAAGCTAGAGTCTATATTCACTCATAGGGGATGGGGTCTTATTTGTGACCAGTTGGGGGTTGCCTATCCTAACTTGGTGTATGAGTTCTATAAGGGAGTCAGTGAGATGGGTGCCACAGATGAGGCATTCACCTCCACTGTACTAGGGGTGAATATTATAGCTCATAAAGCAAACTATCCCAGAGGACTAGCTTTCTGACGAGGAGGTTCTTTGGTTGATGGTCGAGGATACAACTCCTTCTTATCATTGTGGCAAGGCCATCAGGTAGGTTGACTACACAACATTCTTGCAGATGTTGGCGTTGATCGTTGCATATAACATAGACCTAAGGAAGCATACAATGAATTTCAACATTGATAGGGCTAGATTCAAGTTGCGATTGGTGAGAGGCTTTTCGATTGATCTACCCCTATATTGCTTGTCTTGGATAAGAGATGAATTTATGTACTTTTCCAGAAGTAGTCTACCATTTATGCTGACAATCTCTATACTACTTCTGTCTGCGGGAGTGGAGGTTACTTCGTTTGAGCATCGGCAATCACAAATCAGCCCCATAAATATCATCGCCTTGGGAAAAACTATGGATCACCTTCATACTAGGGGTGGGATTTGACTCCGATGGAGTTGAAATGAAGAGAGGATTTTATACCCCAATACCATATATAGCCCTAGCTTATTACTCCCCTCCTAGACAAAGTCTTTTTTTTTTTTTCTTATTTTAGCAAGCAGCCAGGAGATAAATTATTAACAACTAATAACTTGCACCTACTCATGCTGGCATACTGCATGATCTGAAGGTTATATAGGTCATTTGAACATGCGCACGTATGCGCTACAACAAAAAATGATTTTGGGACGATTTTTGTTTGGAATGAAATAAAATGTCCCAAAAAATGGGATTTAATTCAAATTTTGTTCCTAAAAATTGATGGAAGGTGTTTACCGTTTGAACATGTTCGAAAGATATATGAAGGGACAAAAAATTTTGTCCTTAATAAAATTAACATTCGAACAAAATATAATAGACATTCGAACATAAATTATATATGGTCGAACGAGAATTTGGCGTGTTAAATGACAAAATTTAGCGAGACTGACTTATCAGTCAAATATCATAAAACAACGTTCGGACGTCAAGGTTAATCAATGTTCGAACAAATATTATATATGATCGAACAGAAAATTGGCGGTTTAAGTCGATAAATTTAGCGGGACATTGACTTACCATTTGGACATATTACTATACTGTTTGACCTAATAAGTTATCAATGTTTGAATGTATAATAAAATGTTCAAACGGAAACTAGAAATGTTTGAACATGAAATATTCTGTTTGAATGGTTACATAATTTTTACAATTATTGATGGAAACAAAATATCTTACTTAATTATTGACAAATATTTAATTTATATAAAAGTTAATAATTAAATAATAGAAATCAATAATTAATTAGAAAATACAAAAAAGATTTAATTCATAATTAGATTAAATTTACAAAACATCAAATATTGTTCATACCAAAAATAAAAAAAATGTAAATAAAAAATAGAAACTACTAAGATCCTAAATCCCTGCACACATCCTCGACTGCAACTAGATTTGTCTCTAGCTGTGTCAGTCGAGTATTGATCATGACTTGAGTCTTAGCTATGGCATCAATCTCTGTACGTAAGTCAGAGATGTTAGCATTAATCTCTATATATAAGTCGGACATGGCAATGAGATCTTCGTACGCACTGCATCGATCACTACTAATGCCTGTTCGCTGATCTCTACATGCAGTATATTAGCCATCTCCTCGTGGGTAGATGTGTGTGAAGCCTCAGCCTGCATGGATGTTTCACCAGCCGATAATCCACGATCTCCCGGGTGTCCATCTCTCTAAGTATCGACCAGGTGTTTAATGCTTCGTGATAGGGTGGAGTTGTTGATCGGTCCCATTGGCTCTCGGACATGCTCAATAATATCTGGCAGGACCTCGACATGTAGCAGAAATCGGATGATCAGGATCCTGAATGGCAATATATTTGTCGTAATGTACCGGGCCTCTGATCAAATTGTATTGAATATAATAACCCACCAGGTCGATAGGAACGTCACGAGCGACGCATATCATAAACTTCGCCCGATCCATGCCAACCCCTATCTTCTCTTGCCGAGGATCAATACTGTTGGCGATGATCAAGTTCA
Source organism: Pterocarya stenoptera (assembly GCA_003123785.1). Lineage (NCBI taxonomy): Eukaryota > Viridiplantae > Streptophyta > Magnoliopsida > Fagales > Juglandaceae > Pterocarya > Pterocarya stenoptera. The sequence continues at coordinate 45,196 of QEOT01005719.1, read as the reverse complement.
TGATCTTGAAGAAAGCAGATAGATCTGCCTACTTGATGTTGTTCGTCCTATCATACAGAGGAGCATCTGGACTAACAACCAACTCCCTCACCTCATGATCAGTTAGGGTATTGAGATCATTTGTATAAGCTGATTCCTCATCCTCAACCGCCTCCCCATCACCTGAAGCTGGAGACTCTATAAGCACCACGTTCAGATATGCAGTGCGCATTTTGGGAATACTAATAAAATCAGTGAGTCTGTCCACTGAAAATAGGAATGAAGCTCCTCAGATAGAGATTGTTTATGCCCCTCTTTCATA